>JARQAD010000002.1:50852423-50977423 GCA_029955455.1 Quercus agrifolia | reverse complement strand
GTGGAGTGAAGAAACTAGAAATATTTTGATGTAAAGGAGTAAAGGACTTTGTTTGTTTCAAAATAAAAAGAGAGATTTTGAAATCACTAGAGAGATTAGAGAGCAAAGAGAACAGAGAACACTGAGAAAAGACCAATTTATAAGAGAGTGAGATGAAGGTTAAGAGTCTTCAAACCTTGAGTCTGAGCTGAGTATGGACTAAGGAAAATCTGATTTTGATTTTGATAAGTGTAGTCAAGTAGAGTCTTGAAACCCTAAACCATGGTCCATAGGCATGGGAAAGTGAAAATTTGATTTTGATTTGAAGGGTAGCCGACTAGCCGTTCTAAATCTTCAGATGAAGATTTTCTTTTGCGTAGAAGCTATGAAATTTAAGTGCTTTTAGCCTTTTAGTCCCATCACTCTTGCGTGTAGCACTAAACAATTCAGCTTTTAGTCCAATCAGTACTCTTCTTTCTTCAGACTTCGCGTGATCTACAAATAACCCCCACACACACACACACACACATATATATATATATATATATATTAATCTTAAACCATTGGTTGGGTCGGGTTCTATGGCTTTTTAACCCATTAACCCACTACTCGAACCAACTATTCAATTTTTATTAGAAAGGGACCCAAATCTGACTAACCATGGACTTCAAGTCCACCCGCTGGGCCTCAGGTCAATTGGACCTGGTCAGTTTTGTCGTGTCTTTTACCCACTGGATAGCCCTAATTGTTATCGGGTCATGCCTTTCAGTTTGAAGAATGTGGGTGCTACTTATCAAAGGGCATCTACCACCATTCTCCACGTTTTGATTGTGAAGTCTAAGGAGAGAAGTGAACATTGTTCTGTTTTGAGGAAGTTTTTTGAACGGATTCGCAAATACAAATTAAGACTAAACCCGAAGAAATGTGCTTTTCGTGTGACTTCTGGCCGCCTATTGGGTTTCGTTGTTAGCCAAAAAGGTATAGAAGTAGATCCTGCAAAAGCCAAGGCTATCTTGAACATGCCCCCTCCATGCACTGAGAAGGAGCTTCAAGGTTTCTTAGGCTGTTTGCAATACATCAATCGTTTTATTTGTCAATTGACTGATGTTTGTGAACCCATTTTCAAGCTTTTAAAGAAGAACCAACCAAAAGATTGGAATGAACAATGTCAAGCTATCTTTGAGAGGATAAAAGAATATTTGCAGTCACCTCCGGTATTAGCTCCGCCTATTTCTGGATGCCCGTTGTTGCTATACTTGTCAACATCAGATATTGCTTTAGGCTTTATGTTGGCCCAGTACGATGACCATGGTAAAGAAAGAGCGATCTATTATTTGAGTAAGAAAATGCTTGATTATGAATTGAAGTATACTACCATTGAAAAGACTTGCCTAACTTTGGTTTGGGTTACTAAGAAACACTTTATTACCCAAAAGGAATTGTTGGAGGTTTGTGAACCCATTCTCAGTAACCTAAACATCTCACTTTATTTTCCAACAGTTCCTTTTGGATACCCTATTATTTAGGTTACTTTTTTTAAAGTAATAACAAACACTTTATTATCTTTATGACTATAGAATAAACCTCTATTAGTTCCTTTTGGATACCCTACAGTCTAAAACAGAAGTGGTTTTCTTTGTAGGGTATCCAAAAGGAACTGTTGGAGGTTTATTCTATAGTCATAAAGATAATAAAGTGTTTGTTAGTACAAATGCCAAATTCTTGGAAAATGACTATATGAATGATTATACTCCTAAAAGTAGAGTTGTTTTGGTTGAAATGAATGAACCTGTAAATGAACAACCAATGGATGAAACTAGGGATGATGTGGTTGTATCGGATGCACCATAAGATATTACTCATGAGATGCCTAGTACATAGGTGTCTCATCATAGTGGGAGGATTTTTAGGTCTGGGAGAAACTAATGAAGCTATCTCAGAAGAGGCCGAAACTAATCCTTACACTTATGAAAAGGCAATGAATGATATAGATGTACATCATTGGGTTAAAGCTATGAAATCTGAATTAGATTCAATGTATTCCAACCAAGTTTGGGATCTTCTAAAGGTGCCTATTGGCATTAAACCTGTTGGTTGCAAATGGGTTTACAAGAGGAAGAGAGAGATAGATGGAAAGGTTGAAACCTTTAAAGCAAGGCTAGTGGCGAAAGGGTATACACAAAAAGAAGGTATTGATTATGAAGAAACCTTTTCACTAGTAGCAATGCTTAAATCTATCAGAATTCTCTTATCCATTGTTGCTCATTATGTTTATGAGATTTGGCAAATGGATGTCAAGACTGCTTTTCTAAATGGAAATCTTGAAGAAAAAATCTATATGATGCAACCGGAAGATCTCATAACAAAGAACCAAGAGCTTATGGTATGCAAGTTGAAAAGGTCCATTTATGGACTTAAGCAAGCATCTAGATCATGGAACATCAGATTTGATCAATCAATCAAGTCATTTGGTTTTGAACAAAATCTTGATGAACCATGTGTGTACAAAAGACATCGAGATAAAGTAGTAATGTTCCTAGTGCTTTATGTTGATGATATTCTACTCATTGGAAATGATGTAGGGGTAATGTCATCAGTGAAGATTTGGTTATCCAGCCAATTTGATATGAAGGACTTGGGTGAGGCTAATTTTATTCTAGGGATTAAGCTTTGGTGAGATCACAAGAATAAGATGTTAGGCTTATCACAAGCTAGATATATAGATAAGGTTCTAGAACGGTTTAGCATGCAAAACTCCAAGAAAGGATTACTTCCTTTCAGACATGGAGTTCCTCTGTCTGATGACCAAAGGCCTAAGACTCAAGAGAAAGAAAATATGATGAGACGAGTTCCTTATACTTCTGCAGTAGGAAGTCTCATGTATGCCATGCTTTGTACTAGACCAGATGTTTGCTATTCAGTTGGCATGGTCAGCCAATATCAATCAAACCCAGGACCAAAACATTGGCAAGCTATAAAGCATATTCTCAAGTATCTACGAAGAACGAGAAATTATATGCTTGTTTACCGGTATGAGGATTTGATTCCCATTAGCTATACAGATTCAAATTTTCAATCAGATCTAGATTTCAGAAAGTCCACTCCAAGTTGTGTGTTCACCTTGGGAGGTGGAGCCATAAGTTGGAGGAGTATTAAGCAATATTGTATTGCGGACTCCACCATGAAAGCTGAATATGTTACTACTTGTGAAGTAGCAAAAGAAGTTGTCTGGCTCAAGAAATTCCTTTCTGATCTTGGTGTAGTGAGAATAGAGCAAGTTCCTATCACATTATTTTGCGACAATAGTGGAGCGGTTGCACAATCCAAAGATCCAAGGAATCATAAGAAAGGAAAGCACATTGAGAGAAAGTACCACATCATTCGAGACATTGTTGCTCGTGGAGATGTAGTAGTTGCAAAGATTGAAAGTGCAAATAATCTAGCAGATCCCTTTACCAAAACCTTGCCTCAAAAAATTTTCAAGTCACATTTGGAGGGAATGGGAGTTAGATTAGTGCGCAATAGTCTTTAGGGTAAGTGGGAGATTGTTAGGATTAGTGCCCTAAAATCCTATTGTATGATGCTATGTATGTTATTATGTATGACTTAATATTGTGATTAATAAAGTTGCTTTATTATTTTCTAAAATGATGGTAACATGAATATTTGGACAGTATCATATAGTCCATGAGATGCATAGTATGTGATTTATGTGAAAAGTCACAGAAGATATAGATCACAAGTTCTTTGTAAACTCAAAATTTTAATTCGTAGTCGGTGATGAAATTGGGCATTTCATCTGTTAAGACTATAACATATCAACTAAGATGATTTGTCTTGATCATGGAAGTGGAGACTTCTAGTTGTTATGTTGATATGTTTTAAAAGTTAAAACATATTGAACTAGATCACTGTGAGATTTATTATTCTCCTAACGACTGTTAAATGAATAATAAATCTCATGACTTTTATTTACATGAACTTTTAATCCTGAAAGAATAATGGACCTGATTATGAAGTGTAGGTTGCTTTGATATATTAGGAGTGGGATCTAAAGTTACAGTCAAAACCTCAGTATGTTGGGCAGCCACATTTAGTGTTGATAGAACATATATTTTCAAGATAGAATTCATAGTCTCTTAACAGAGATATAAAATATTCCCTTGAGATAAGTTTCATGGGTTTGTTATTCAGAATGTTAGGCCTAATTACTTTAGTAAATAGTTACTAAAGTATATATTTATGAAATTGGATTTCATAAGTATATGATGAAAAACTTAAAGGATTAAACCAAGTACTCAAAGATTAAGACGTAGTAATTTATAAAATGGCAGTCTACATTTATTACTTTGTATTACTATGAATATTTTATGAAGGAGTTGCATATACAATAAAGTCTTGAGATATAATTTATTAATAAAACTTAGAGTGCAATTATATTTATATAGTGGTATTAAATATAATTAATGGTAACTTTTGATTTGTCAAAAGTTGACAGAAAAGCTCAAGGCCCATTAGTGCTAGTGTCTTATTTGTTCCCTTTTGGTCCCACTCCAAGCCACATACTAAAACCCAATTGGAAAGGCCCAAAAGGCTAGCTCAATTAAATAATCAGTTATAATGAGAGAAACATATAGAATTTAGTATTAAAAAAAAAAAAAAACATGAAATGGTTTGTATATGAGTGTTGGACACTCTCTAATTCTCCCTTGAAAAAATTCATAGGAACTAATTGAGAGACCACACTTCTTGGGCACAAGTGGAATTGGAGTGAAGATTGAAAGTGTTCTCAAGAACTTTTGATCTTTGGTTTTGAAATTCATCATACCAAGGTACACTCTCTTATTCTTGAATTCTGAAATTTACGTAGTACATATTATCAATTGCGAATGAAGTAAATCCGTAAATTTTCCGCTGCATATGTTTTGTATACGATACAAACATGTATTTTTCCAACACTTATGACATAAATTTGGGATCCAAAAGTCAGTTAAAGGTCAAATTATCGCAGACCACCTCTCTGCTCATCCAATATTGGACAAGCAAGTTGTCACTAATGAATTTCCAAATGAAGACATCGTCATGGTAGAAGAAGGGTCTTCGACATGGAAGATGTATTTTGATGGTGCCTTAAATAGTTCAAGACATGGGATCGGTACTTTGTTGATCTCCTCGGATGGTGATGTCATCCCAAGGGCCATTAGACTTATCTTTCCAAACAATTGGCCAGTGACTAACGAGGACTTCGGTTTCCTCTTCGATAATACATCGCTGTGTTTTTTTTGTGTTTGCATATCTCTTCCCTTAATATTTTCCTTTTAATTACTATTGTGGTTGTGATTAATTATGGTTTAGATTATTTAATCAATTTTGTTTTAGCTTATTTTCATATTTCGCACATACATTGTTTGATAATAAGCTTGAATTAGTAATTTGGGAGTCTAAACATTCATAAGTGTTTTACACGCTATTTAAACATTCAAGAACTTATGTATCAACAACCAAAAAAAAAAAAAAAAACACCCAATTCCTATAATATGTTAAAGTTCACACTCGTCTATTTTCAGGTGCATCCTTTGCTAGAAAATATTTCAAATGATATTTCAAAAAAACTCAAGAAACAGAGCAATATGGATTATAAATATATAGTATCAAGAAAAAAAAAAAAAAACCTTACATGATTAGTCGTGTCTGCAAACTCCCCGTCAAGTCGGTATTCATTTTGTTAGGATTAGTGCCCTTAAATCCTATTTGTATGATGCTATATATGTTATTATGTATGACCTAATGTTGTGATTAATAAAGTTTCTTTATTATTATCTAAAATAATGGTAACATGAATATTTGGACATTATCATATAGTCCATGAGATGCATAGTATGTGATTTAGTCACAGAAGATATAGATCACAAGTTCTTTGTAAACTCATAATTTTGGTTCGTAGTCGGTGATGAAATTGGGCATTTCATCTGCAAAGACTATAACATATCAACTAAGATGATTTGTCTTGATCAAGGAAGTGGAGACTTCTAGTTGATATGTTGATATGTTTTAAGAGTTAAGACATATTGAACGGGACCGCTGTGAGATTTATTATTCTCCTAACGACTGTTAAATGAATAATAAATCTCACGACTTCTATTTGCATGAACTCTTAATCCTGAGAGAATAATGGACCTGATCATGAGGTGTAGGTTGCTTTGATATATCAAGAGTGAGATCTAAAGTAAAGGTCAAAACCTCAATATGTTGGGCAACCACATTTAGTGTTGATAGAATATATATTCTCAAGATGGAATTCATAGTCTCTTAATAGAAATACAAAATATTCCCTTGAGATAAGTTTAATGGGTTTGTTATTCAGAAAGTTAGGCCTAACCACTTTAGTAAGAAATTACTAAAGTATATATTTGTGAAATTGGATTTCATAAATATATGATGAATAACTTAAAGGATTAAACTAGGTACTCAAGGATTAAGATGTAATAATCTTCAAAGTGGCAGTCTACATTCGTGACTTTGAATTACTATGAATATTTTATGAAGGGGTTGCATGTATAATAAAGTCTTGGGATATAATTTACTAATAAAGCCTAGAGTGCAATTATATTTGTATAGTGGTATTAAATATAATTAATGGTAACTTTTGACTTGTCAAGAGTTGACAGAAAAGCTCAAAGCCCATTGGAGCTAGTGTCTTATTGGTCCCTTTTGGTCCCACTCCAAGCTACACACTAAAACCCAATTGGAAAGGCCCTATAGGCCAACTCAATTAGATAATCAATTAAATATAAAGGGAGAAACATGCAGAATTTTTTATTAAGAAAAAGGAAAGACATCATTATGAAATGGTGTGTATGTGTGAGTGAAGCCAATGAATTATTCTCCCTTAGAAACTGATTGAGAGATCACACTTCTTGGGCGTAAAGTGAAATTAGAGCGAAGATTAAAAGTGTTCCCAAGAACTTCTAATCTTTTGTTTTGAATTTCACCGCACCAAGGTACGCTATCTTGTTCTTAAATTATGAAATTTAAATAGTGCATGTTATCAATCATGAATGAAATAGATCCATATTTGTTACTTCCGCTATGTGTTTTGTATGGGATACAAAACCAGATTTTCCAACAATTGGTATCAGAGTCAGGTTTTCATCTCATGCTTGTATAGCATGTGATTGAGTTTTAGAATCAAAGAAAATCATTTTCTTAGTGTTATGGGATTCTTAAATTTGTAGTGATTGTTCTATATAATTACATCTAGGATTTTTGATCTCATAATTTGTTTTAAGAGAAGGTGATTGACTTTGCGTTGATATTAATAGAAATTCTCTTCGCCATAGACTTCTAGATGATGTTGTTATATAACCATCAAGATAGAAGTTTAAAACTTACAGTTTGGACCAAGGCACTGTTACGGGATAACACTTTCATGGCCTTCTATCACTTCCAAGGCAATAACTGTCATGTGCGTGAACCAAGTAATTGCACCGCTTGGATTTCTTTTTTGCACCGCTTGGCTATTCAAGCATTCAATTGCTTTGCATGTGTTAGTTATCTTTAGGGAAGTGATATTAGGATTCAAAGCCTAACTTCCTGGATTGGCTTGGAGTGCAAATCCTTGATGGCATGCAAATTGTTTATAAAGGATTCTAACAATCAGTATATTATATATAATGTAATATGGGTTTATATTACATTATATATATTTATATATATTAATGCTAGGATTAAAGTATTCATTTAATGAAATTTATTCTTAATGAGATTAGAATTATGTTTTCAAGGGTTTCAAGCATTAATATGGTTCTTGATAATAAAAACCTTTAATTTAAAATATCTAGTGGAAGAGAGATACAAGGGTTGTATCTCACGGCCTCCATTGTCGGTTTATAGTAGTGTGATTAAGCACCTTGCCTTGGCGTATATGCCTTGCTCCCTTCGAAGGGTGTTTAATTCATAGAACTACAGATTAAACTTCTTAATGATGGATGATATGTGTTTTTACATTAAGAACAACCACGCTACCGTGGAGTTACTTAATTATTCACATAAAATTCAGTCAATGGTGTACACTAGACTAAGTTTAATGTTAACCTTCCTTCGGAGCTATGTCATTATCACTTAGAGGCTAAAGGAAATACAGCATGTTATTAGTGTTTGATAAGAGTTATCATGATAGCACTAATAATGAGAAAAGTTCTCAATCAATCATAGTGTTTATAATTTACTTGCTTCCAAGGAATTTTAAACATGGGATTGGGTTGTCGTTGCATATATTATATTATGGTTTTATTAAGGTTCCATACTATATGTTTATATGCAAAATTGATAATGTCTAGTTTACTTATTATATTCATGTTTATTATTTTCAGATTTAATCATGGCATCATTTAGCCCACTTGTTACTATTCTTAATCAAAACAAACTGACTGGATCCAACTATGTTGACTGGAAAAGAAATGTGGACATTGTTCTTACAGCTAAAGAGCACAAATATGTGCTTACTCAACCATGTCCTAGCTTTCCTTCATTAGATGCTCCTCTTGAGGAAAAACAGCGATATGATCGTTGGCAGAAATCTAATGAGATGGCCAAGTGTTACATCCTAGCATCTATTTCAAATTTTCTATAGCATCAAATGCAGGATGTAGAACTAGCTTCAGACATTATGCTAAGTCTGAAGGAGATGTTTGGTGAGCAAGGCCATTCTGCAAGGCAAGAAACCATGAGGAAAATTTATAATACCAAAACGGCTAAAGGTACTTTAGTGATGGAGCATTGTCTTAGGATGATCTCTAATCTGAATACATTGGAGGTTTTAGGTGTCGATATTGATGGAGAATCCCAAGTGGATATGATACTCCAGTCACTACTAGAATCATTCAAGGAATTCACACTTAACTATAATATGAACAAAAAGGTTTATACATTGTCTGAATTGATGAATGAGTTGGAAGGGGCAGAAGGCATTCTTGGTACTTCTAATGTTAATGCTAATATGGCTAAAGCTTCTACTTCTCAACCTAAGTCGAAAGGCAAGGGTAAGAAGAAGAAGAAGGACTTCACCAAGCAAAATGATAAACAAATTGCCTTAGGAATTTCCAATAAAGGAAAGAAGATCAAAGTAAAGTGTTTCCATTGTGGTGAGAAAGGACATTGGAAAAGGAATTGTCCAAAATTCAAGGCTGCCAATAATAAGGGTGTGAAAAGTTCATTCCTCCTTGAAATATGTTTAGTACAAAATCCCACAGATTCCTGGTGTATGGATTTAGGTTGTACTAATCATATCTGCAATTTTTTGCAGGGGTTCTAGGAGACCAGAAAGCTTAATGAAGGGGAATTGTTTCTTACTTTGGCTGATGGGAGCAGGATTCCGGTTGTAGCTGTTGGAGTGTTTAATTTATGCTTTGAGTCTAGGGTTTTAATATTGGAAGACTGTTTGTATGTACCTAATGTTTGTAGGAATTTAATTTCTACAACTTATTTAAGTAAACATGGATGTTGTGTTATCCTTAAAAACAATGTTGTAATAAAGAAGGATAAAGTGTTTATCTGTTCTGACAATATTGTTGATGGTCTTTATATTTTAACTCCTGATAAGCATGAATTATATAATTCTGAATTATATAATGACTCTCATGTAAAATCATTAAAGATAAAATTTCCTTCTACTAATGATTCATATCTTTGGCACTTAGAGCAAATAGAATTCAAAGACTGATCAAAGATGGACTCTTAGAGCCATTGGACTTTGATGAATTTCCAGTTTGTGAATCTTGTTTGGAAGAAAAAATGACCAAATGACCTTTTAATGCAAAAGGTAGAAGAGCCGAAGAGTTGCTTGAATTAGTTCATACGAATGTATGTGGTCCTATGTCAACCCAAGCAAAAGGAGGTTATGAGTACTTCATCACTTTTATCGATGATTACTCAAGATATGGTTATGTGTACCTAATGAAACGGAAGTCCGAAGCCTTTGAAAAGTTCCAAGAGTTTAGGGCTGAAGTTGAGAATCAATTAGGTAAACGCATAAAGGCCATTCGATCTAATCGTGGTGGCGAATACCTTCTTGGGGATTTCAAGGATTACTTAACTCAAAATGGGATTGTATCCCAATTGACTGCACTTGGAACTCCCCAACAGAATGGTGTAGCAAAAAGAAAGAATAGGACTCTTTTGGAAATGGTTAGGTCCATGATGAGTTACTCAACTATATCGATTTCTTTTTGGGGTTATGCCTTAAATACAGCAATACATCTTCTTAATTTAGTTCCATCAAAATCTGTTCCCAAAACACCCATGGAATTGTGGAGTGGGCATAAGCCTAGTATGAAATATCTCCACATTTGGGGTTATCCAACACATGTGTTAAAAGGAAAGCCTGATAAATTGGAACCAAAATCAAAAGTGTGTTTATTTGTAGGTTATCCAAAAGAAACTAGGGGTTATTTATTCTATAGTCATGAGGATAACAAAATTTTTGTTAGTACAAATGCTAAATTCTTCGAAAATGATTATATGAATAATTTTACTCCTAGAAGTAAAGTTGTATTGGCTAAAATGAATGAACCTGTAATAGAACAACCACTGCATAAAACTAGGGATAATGTGGATGTATTAGATACACCATAAGACATTACTCATGAGTTGACTACTACACAGGTGCCTCGTTGTAGTGGGAGAATTGTTCGGCCTCCTATAAGATTTATAGGTTTGGGAGAAACTTATGAAGCTATCCCAGAAGAGGTTGAATCAGATCCCTACACTTATGAAAAGGCAATGAATGATATAGATGCACATCATTAGATCAAAGCTATGAAATCTGAATTAGATTCCATGTATTCCAATCAAGTTTGTGATCTTGTAAAAGTGCCTAACGGCATTAAACCTGTTGGTTGCAAATAGGTTTACAAGAGGAAGAGAGGGGTAGATAGAAAGGTTGAAACCTTTAAAGCAAGGCTAGTGGCGAAACGGTATACACAAAAAAAAGGTATTGACTATGATGAAACTTTTTCGCCCGTAGCCATGCTTAAATCTATCAGAATTCTCTTATCCATTACTTCTCATTATGATTATGAGATTTGGCAAATGGATGTCAAGACTGCTTTTCTAAATAGCAATCTTGATGAAGAAATCTATATGTTGCAACTGGAAGGTTTCATAGCAAAGAACCAAGAGCATATGGTATGCAAGTTGAAAATGTCCATTTATGGACTTAAGCAAGCATCTAGGTCATGGAACATCAGATTTGATCAAGCAATCAAGTCATTTGGTTTTGAACAAAATCTTGATGAACCATGTATGTACAAAAGACATCGAGATAAAGTAGTGATGTTCCTAGTGCTTTATGTTGATGATATTCTACTCATTGGAAATGATGTAGGGGTAATGTCATCAGTAAAGGTTTGGTTGTCAAACCAATTTGATATGAAGGACTTGGGTGAGGCTAATTTTATTCTAGGGATCAAGTTTTGTTGAGATTGCAAGAATAAGATGTTAGGCTTATCACAACCTGGATATATAGATAAGGTTCTAGAACAGTTTAGCATGCAAAACTCTAAGAAAGGTTTACTTCCTTTCAGACATGGAGTTCCTCTGTCTGATGACCAAAGGCCTAAGATTCAAGAGGAAGAAAATATGATGAGACAAGTTCCTTATGCTTTTATAGTAGGAAGTCTCATGTATGCCATGCTTTGTACTATACCAGATATTTGTTATTCAGTTGGCATGGTCAGCTGATATCAATCAAATCCAGGACCAAAACATTGGCAAGCTGTAAAGCACATTCTCAAGTATCTTCGGAGAACGAGAGATTATATGCTTGTTTACCAATGTGAGGATTTGATTCCTATTAGCTATACAGATTTAGACTTTCAATCAGATCTAGATTTCAGAAAGTCCACATCAGGATGTGCTTTCACCTTGGGAGGTAGAGCCATAACATGGAGGAGTGTCAAGCAATCTTGCATTGCGGACTCCACCATGGAAGCAGAATATGTTGCTGCTTGTGAAGCAGCAAAAGAAGTTGTATGGCTCAAGAAATTCCTTTCTAACCTTGGTGTAGTAAGAATTGAGCAAGTTCTCATTACTTTGTTTTGAGACAATAGTGGAGTAGTTGCACAATCAAAAGATCCAAGGAATCACAAGAAAGGAAAGCACATTGTGAGAAAATACCACATCATTCAAGACATTGTTCTTCATGGAGATGTAGTGGTGGCAAAGATTGAAAGTGCAAATAATCTAGCAAATCCCTTTACCAAAGCCTTCCCGCAAAGGACTTTCGAGTCACATTTGGAAGGAATGGGAGTTAAATTAGTGCACAATAGTCTTTAGGGCAAGTGGGAGATTATTAGGATTAGTGCCCTTAAATCCTATTGTATAATGCTATGTATATTATTATGTATGACATTATGTATGACTTAATGTTATGACTAGTAAAGTTTCTTTATTATTATCTAAAATAATGGTAACATGAATATTTAGGCATTATCATATAGTCCATGAGATGCATAGTATGTGATTTATGTGATTTAGTCACAGAAGATATAGATCACAAGTTCTTTAAATCTCACGACTTCTATTTGCATGAAATTTTAATCTTGAGAGAATACTGGACCTGATCATGAGGTGTAGGTTGTTTTGATATATCAAGAGTGAGATCTAAAGTAACGGTCAAAACCTCAGTATGTTAGGCAGCCATATTTAGTGTATGTTAGTTTTTAAACCCCTTAAAACCATAATTGGATTAACCTAGGTAATTTAGCCAAGTTGTTACTTAGTCAAATTATTCAAATCTAGGTTATCACAATCAAACAATCATATCATGTAAAGCAGTGGAAATATAAAAGACACAAGATATGATCACTCAGAAAACCAAACCAGTAAAAACCTGGGAATGATTTAACTTAACTATCCTCAAGGTAAACTTGAATCCACTATCTTGAAAGAATCGAAGTTCATACAATAAGACTTACAAGCCCCCACGCTCGACTTTTTATTGCTACCCACCAGTAGAACTTACTAACACGACCACATGCAAGCTTCGAATCCACGAACTCCTTCTTTCTTGGATTCACCACCAGATACAAGCACCCACGCTTGTGTTTATTTAGGCTTCAATGGCAACAACTGAATTGATCTTCAAGGTTTAGAAAACTTCTTCTCCTTGAAAACCCTAAGTTTATGTGAAGGAAAGCTCCTCAAATATCTCACAAGAGATTCACACAAACCGCAATATGAGCAACACTAAAACGTGGCTAGGGTTTGGCTTTTATACCTAGGGCAATTTAGAAAATCCAAAACATTTTAATTAAAATAGGGCTGAGTTGGAATTTTGCAGAAAAAACGTTCAGACCCGAATTTCGATTGATCGAGCCTAAGCTTCGATCGATCGAAAAAGGCTAAATTTGTTTTTTTAATTCCTGCAATAACTTATTCCAACTTTACATCAATAAACCAACTTTTAGCAAGTCTAAAACAAACTAAACAAAATGTTTTGGTCATGGTTTGCCAACAATACAAATTAGAGTTCTAAATACATAAAAACATAAGTCTTTCAAACCTAACAAACTCCCCATTTGGCAATCTATGACAAAACACAACTTAATAGCTCAACGTTTACAAATAAAAGCCCTTTACAAAATAATGCTCACAAAACACAAATTCAATCCTAACTACTATCCATCAGTTGCAAGAGTAGATAGCAGCTCAATTGAATCAACCTGTATATTTCCTAAAACACTTAAACAAAATGCATAACCGCATGTGTGGAAAAAATACAAGCACATAAAATAAAATCTTGATTTCAAACAACACACAATAAATACATATATCAATGAAGAACTCATAAACATAAGTCAATTAAGCAGTTTGAAAAAAGAAAAATATAAAACAAATATACTCCCCCTAACATGAATATCCCAACAAAGCAAAACAAATGCGGCAAGAGCTAAAAAGATAAAGTACAAAGTGAAGCACCTAGATACAATATAAACAACTCCACAAGCTCTAACCAACAAAAAATACTCTCCCCCTAAATAACAAAAACAAGTGCAAAAAGTGCTCTCTCATATGTACTCCCCCTTTTTGTGACGAAATGCCAAAGGGCAATCAAAATCCATCATCAAAAGGAGGTGGCGGTGAAGAACGTTGAAACCGTGCCAAATTTGCTCGTAAACCACGAATCTCATCAAGAACGTCCACCAAAATTTGTCATTGAGCCGCCTGAACAGTCAAGACATGATCCAAAGTATGTCGAATGTTTGAATCATCCGAAGTAGTCGGTGGAGGAACGTCAGCAGCAGCACCAGACGACTCAGCAGCATCAATACTTGTTGAAGAAGGAGGAAGGGGAATATCACCAGAAGGTGTACCTCTAGGACCCGAAGGATCAACTCTCAAGTGAGTAGCCCTCTATCTAAAGAAGGTAGCACTTAAGGAAGCGACAACATGAACATGCTCACCAAAAGGGAAATCAACTAGAACAAGGAATAACAAAATCCTATGAATGAAAATAGGATGAATAAGTGCATGCCCTACGGCAGAACTCCTATGAACTTCGTTCAAAGAATGAAGAAACAAATGAGGAAAGCTAATAGACGCACCAGACATGAAAGCATACAAAAACATACATCGCTCAAGAGGGATGGTGTAGAGATGAGAAATAGGCCACAAAGAATGACACGCTACCCTAAGAAAAAGATAAGCAGTCTCAGAAAGCGCAGAAGACATAATCTGAGGATCAAAACCCCACTAGATAAAGGACCCAGTGATGTATGACATGACAACATCTAAAGGAGGAGCCTCAGCATAGGGGTAGACAGACTCCGTAACGACCGAAACCCCAAGAGCCTCAGCCACTACCCTAGGAGTAATTGTGAACTCAACACCTTATATCCAACTCTTAACAAAGGTGTTGGAATCATAGATATGACAAGAGAGGTTCGGAAAGAACTCTCTAATTAGGGCAGTCGGGGGTGGATGGTCTATCTCTAACAAAGACAACCAACCTCTAGACTCTAAGTTAGGCCTAATGGCCGGATCAACCTCATCAAGAATCATAGAATGCTCAGCCCAAATCTTAACTTACTGTTCAGTTTCTCAAACGCCTCACAACAACGGTCGTTCTTAAAAAGCTGACTCCTAGAAGGAGACACAGAAAGAGTAGAGAGAATCCTATTAGCTCTAGTTTTCCAAGGCATGGTGTTAGAATAAAGACCAAAACACACAGCAAAGAGAAGAAAAAAAAAAAAACAAAAACAAAAACACAAAAACACAAAAAAAAAAAAAAACACAAAAACAAAACCAAGGGTAGACTGCAAGTTAGCACAAAAATATATAGAACAAAAACTATATGATGCATGAACAAAGTAAATATCATGATGCATGTCCTAATGCAGTGCAATTAAGTTTGAATTAAGTTCAATTTGACAAAAATGGCTTGAGCATAGAGTTTCTAACAAAAACCCCAAAATTTTGAAAAACCACTTGAAAAATTTGTAACAAATTGACCAATTGATCATCACACAAAACAAATTACGCAAAATAATGATCAATTACATAAATTCAACAAGCCAATTTCATCAAATTAAATCAAATTGAACAAAATCCCCAAATCGAGTTCAACACAAGCCCTAGAAATTTTAATTTTTCACAAATCTCCAAATTGATCAAATTTTCCAACAAATATCATGAATATAACAATATATCAACAAAACCCATTGATCAATTTCACAAAATTTGGCTTGAATCATCAAAAACCCCAAAAATTGTATAGGTTCGAAATTCCCAAATTAAAATGCATGAAATGTGAAAATAAAAACAAAAAGAAGGGTAAAAGGGTCTTATCGGTGTTTGGAGAGAGAAACCTTGCAAAAAGAAAGATAAAAAAACGAAAAAAATCTAAGGTGGTGCCAAGTCTGAATCGGAGAGAGAGAGAAAACTAAGAAAACTTTTGAAAAAGTCAAGATTCATTTTTTTAAAAACCTGATTCATGATATTCGATTAATCGAAAAACAGTTTCGATCAATCGAACCAGACAGAGGCTCACTTAAATTTTTAAAAGACATTTCGATTGATCGAAAAACAAATTGGATCAATCGAAAATCTAGAAAAACATATTTTTAGAAAAAATAACCTGATTTTTGAAAACACACCTCAAAGCATTGAATATAAGAAATAAAAATGCATGAGTATGAGATGAAATGTTTTTCCAAAACACAAGTTTTAAATCCTAGTTTTCCCAAAATTAAGATTTTCAACCATTCTCCCTTTAAAAACTCAAACACAAAATATGTTTTGCACAAACAATACTCAAAGTAATTTCAAACTTGGTTAGTCAGACCGAAAGACACACACAATAACCTGTACAATGTTTAGCAAGAAGTAACTTGTGTAGTGTGTGGAACAAGCACAAAGACATGAGTTACATGTGAGGTGATATGTGTATAGCAATCAATCACAAAGTCTACAAAATTCATCACATAGAATTTAAAATAGACTATTACCTAAAGAGTTACATCATATAACTCCCACATCTCCTAGAACATAAGCTTGCAATCATGTAAGTTTCTTGAATTTTGCCTCATAATATACACACCAATTTTAGTTATGTGATTTGGCATCAAGCCTAATAATACACACCAATTTTAATTATTAAGCAATTAAACTAAGGCTTCACCTTATGTTTTTTTTGTGCATGTGCTACACTTTCTCGAGCATAAAATCTTATGATATGCACTAAGGTGTTCATGATTGGCTAGTGAACAGTGGTGAGATGGTTATTTATGCCTTCCTCAAAAGGTTCGAGTCCGACATTCAAATAACATGTGACTTCAAGATTAAAACAAAGTGATAAACACCATAAACATCTTTCACACACAACATGCACTACAAAGCTTCAACTAGTCAAGTGCAATAAATAAGCTTATCAAAGCTAAACAAAGTACAAGAGACATGTCATGTGAAAATAAATTGACCGACCTTATTTTCAAAAACAAAGAGAATAGTGCAAGAACACAATGTGCTTCCTTTTCCTTCCTTCCCTTTTTTTTTTATATATAAAATAAAAAACACCTAGAATGAAATGCATGAATGTAATGCAATGAAATGAAACTCCTAGAGAAAAAAGAAAAAACACAAAAACCAAAGAACAAAGAGTAATGGTCACAAAGGGAAAAAACAATGAAGCACAAGAACCATGTTAGAAAAACTCAGTTAGATTAAGTCTTTTGCATCCAAAAATTTTTAGATGCACCACGAGCATTGGAGTTTGTATTCACATTAGAGTGATTTCCAACTCCAAGATTGGAATAAACGTTGAGCGCTTTTACCAATTCACCAATAAGTGCTATAGGATCTTGTGCTTGAGGCACTGACACTTTTGGCTTGTTTGCTCTCTTAGCTGCTTGCAGCTTGTAACAGTTTGGACGAATGTGTCCAGACTTCCCACAAAAATGACAAACCCAAGCAAGCTTACCATGCATCTTGTCCTTAGAAAGGGTAGACTCCTTAAGTTTAGACTCTTTCAAATCAACCCAAATCTTCCTAGATGGTGAAACTTCTATGAGTTTGACAACCTCACTCACAGAGGGTTTGACAGTTTCACTCACAACCTCACTCATAGAAGGTTTAGAAGAAGATGAAGGAATAAAGTTTGTGGAATGGGGAGCAAACACAGAGATGCTTACAACAAAACCTAATCTAGATTTGTCAGAATGAGACTTTTGAACACTCAGCAGTTGATCAAGTTTAGAACTAGCAGATAAATCAAGTTCCAACGATTTCACTTTATCAAGCAATAGCATATTCTCAGTTTTCACATTGTTCAAAAGTTCATTAGCATCCAAAAGTTTAACAAGCAAATTTTTCTTATCAAGCTCAAGAGAATCAATTTTCTTCAGGCCAAATTCAACATTCATAGCATCTTTTGCAGCAACTTTGCAAAGTTTATTATAGGCCTCTTGAATATCTGCGTCCTTAGAGAGTTCCCTATCAGAAGGATTCTCTTCAGCAGATATGCTTTCATTTACTACAGTAGTAGCAGTGAAAGCAATGAAGTTTCCATCCTCGTCACATTCTGACTCATCATCAGAAACTTCACCATCACTAAGGGTTACAACCATAACCTTACCCTTAGACTTCAAGTAAGTAGGACACTCATATTTCATGTGACCATACCCTTGACATCCAAAACACTGAGGACCCATAGAATTATTTGAAGATTGATCTACTTTTTCTCTAGGTTTGTCATTATTGTTAACCTTAGTGGGATCATTCTTCCTAAAATTTCTAGATTCAGCAGTGTTCGTACCTCTTGCCTTTCTATTATTATTCCTAAGAAAGTTTCTAAAGTTTTTGGCAAGGTAAGCAATCTCTGTAGCAGATAGCTTATCATTAAATCCACCAACCTCAACATCATCAACTGACTTAAAAGCCATTGATTTGAATTTGCTAGTCTTGAGTAGGTCCAACTCATAAAATTGAAGTGATCTTACAAGTTCATCAACAGGGATGAAGTCCACATCCTTGCTCTTAGTTATGGCAGTCACCTTGGGTCTAAAGTTCTCAGTTAAAAATCTAAGAATCTTCCTAACAATTTTAGGTTGATCATAGATTTCACCAAGTTATAACCAGAATTAACAATATAATTAAGTTTAACATAGAATTCATCATCAGACATCCTAATGCTTTCAAATTTAGAAGTTAATTGCTGCAATTTGTTGATTTTGATAGCCTTTATGCCTTCATGCACAGTTTGGAGGATATTCCAAGCAGTATGAACAACTTCAACATTAGAGATTCTCTTAAATTCCTCCATAGAAACAGAGTTAAGGATAGCATTCATAGCCTTGCTATTGAACGCAGCTGCTTCTTTTTGAAAAGTTTGTCATTCACTAACAAGAGTAGTGGGCTTCTCCCATCCATATTCAACGGAGTTCCAGACTCTCTCATCGATTGATTTCAGGAATGTTTTCATCCTTAATTACCAATAGGCATAATTATTCTCATCAAAGTGAGGAGGAATAACCAGAGTCCGTGTTCCATAACAACAGGGGTCAAGGATCAGCTCAGTGATCAAAAGATCAACAACAAGAGAGCTACCCGCTCTGATACCACTTGTCAGTTTTTAAACCCCTTAAAACCACAATTGGATTAACCTAGGTAATTTAGCCAAGTTGTTACTTAGTCAAATTGTTCAAATCTAGGTTATCACAATCAAACAATCATATCATGTAAAGCAGTGGAAATATAAATGACACAAGATATGATCACTCAGGAAACCAAACCGGTAAAAACCTGGGAATGATTTAACCTAACTATCCTCAAGGTAAACTTGAATCCACTATCTTGAAAGAATCTAAGTTCATACAATAAGACTTACAAGCCCCCACGCTCGACTTTTTATTGCTACCCACCAGTAGAACTTACTGGCATGACCACATGCAAGCTTCAAATCTATGAACTCCTTCTTTCTTGGATTCACCACCAGATACAAGCACCTACGCTTGTGTTTATTTAGGCTTCAATGGCAGCAACTGAATTGATCATCAAGGTGTAGAAAACTTCTTCTCCTTGAAAACCCTAAGTTTATGTGAAGGAAAGTTCCTCAAAGATCTCACAAGAGATTCACACAAACCGCAATATGAGCAACACTAAAATGTGGCTAGGGTTTGCCTTTTATACCTAGGGCAATTTAGAAAATCCAAAACATTTTAATTAAAATAGGGTTGAGTTGGAATTCTGTAGAAAAAACGTTCAGACCCAAATTTCGATTGATCGAGCCTAAGCTTTGATCGATCGAAAAAGGCTGAATTTGTTTTCTTAATTCCTGCAATAACTTATTCCAACTTTACATCAATAAACCAACTTTGAGCAAGTCTAAAACAAACTAAACACATTGTTTTAATCATGGTTTGCCAACAATACAAATTAGAGTTCTAAATACATAAAAACCTAAGTCTTTAAAACCTAACAATGTTGATGGAACATATATTCTCAAGATGGAATTCATAGTCTCTTAACAGAGATACAAAATATTCCCTTGAGATAAGTTTAATGGGTTTGTTATTCAGAGAGTTAGGCCTAACCACTTTAGTAAGAAATTACTAAAGTATATATTTGTGAAATTGGATTTCATAAATATATGATGAATAACTTAAAGGATTAAACCGGGTACTCAAGGATTAAGATGTAGTAATCTTCAAAGTGGCAGTTTACATTTGTGACTTTGAATTACTACGAATATTTTATAAAGGGGTTGCATGTATAATAAAGTCTTGGGATATAATTTATTAATAAGGCCTTGAGTGCAATTATATTTGTATAGTAGTATTAAATATAATTAATGATAACTTTGGACTTGTCAAAAGTTGACAAAAAAGCTCAAGGCTCATTAAAGCTAGTGTCTTATTGGTCCCTTTTGGTCCCACTCCAAGCCACACACTAAAGCCCAATTGGAAAGGCCCAATAGGCCAGCCCAATTAGATAATCAGTTAAATATAAAGGGAGAAACATACAAGATTTTTTATTAAAAAAAGGAGAGACATCATTGTGAAATGGTGTGTATGCGTGAGTGAAGCCACTCAATTATTCTCCCTTGGAAACTGATTGAGAGACCACACTTCTTGGGCATAAAGTGGAATTGGAGTGAAGATTAAAAGTATTCCCAAGAACTTCTAATCTTTTGTTTTGAATTTCACCGTACCAAGATATGCTATCTTGTTCTTAAATTCTGGAATTTAAATAGTGCATGTTATCAATCATGAATGAAATAGATCCATGTTTGTTATTTCCGCTATGTGTTTTGTATGGGATACAAAACTAGATTTACCAACACATTCATGGTCCACCTTCCCATGCCATTGAAGCCATTCTTAGGGACAAAACTGAAACTTCGCTTAGACCCATAGTGTATTGTTTTGCTATCATCATAAAGCACTTCATCCTTTTGACTTCTCTAGGTTGTAGAATGTAGATCTCTCAACTTCTTTTGGCCCATAGCAGTGAATGCGTCGAAATCATCCTCCAACGTCTTCTAATTGTTGGAGGAAGAAGATGATGTCGGGGTGGCAGTGGCGGTTACTTCATCGGGGTGGTGCTCAATTAAGAGAGAGTGCCAAAGAGATTTGGCGGCGGCAGTAGCTGGTGAGGATGGAGAGAATGAGAGAAGAAGAGTGACGGCTTGTCTTAGAGAGAGGAAAAAAATTTTTGGGGAAAAAAAAACCTAAGTCAGATTTTGGCTTTAGCGAGGGAAACAAATTTTTGGGAAATTTTGGGTGGGAAAAATAAAAGAAGCCAATTTCAATTAATTGCCATTTTTGACAGGTAATTACCATTTTGTCATGCATTTTGTAATTGTACATGAATCAAACACATCTATATATCTAAGTGAGTTAATGAGTGCAAAATATTAAAAATCTAATATTAATGAGCTATGAAATAAAATTTAAAACCAAAAAACAATCACATGAATCTAATATCATACATTCTATCTTATTAAAAATTTAAAAAAAAATGATCATAGCTATTATATATTAAATTTATATAAGAATTTTAATGTGTGACTAACTACGTTTACTTTTCCCATCAAAAAAAAAAAAAACGTTTACTTTTAAAAAAAAAATAATAACATGACTAATTGGATGGTCAGATTAAGAGAATATATATAGCCATATAAGTATACAACACATGTCCATCACGTGCCATTCTTAGATTTGAAATCTAACCGTTGGATTTGAAGAGTGTAATGAAAGGTTCATTTTGGTAAATTATGGTCACAATTAAACGGTTAGATTTAGAGAAACGGTCAAAATTTAATCAAAGTTGGTCAAACCCAGTCAAACTTAATAGATGGTCCCGATTCCACTGGACTTGGTGAAATTCATATTCAAATCTTGATCATTCGGATTGAAGAGTATGGTGACATATTGATGTTGGTGAAATTTGAGACCAATTGGATAGTCAAATTGAGAGAATATATATAGCCATATAAGTACACAACACATGTCCATCACATGTCATACTTAGATTTGAAATCTAACCATTGGATTTGAAGAGTGTAATGAAAGGTTCATTCTGGTAAATTATTGTCACAATTAAACGGTTGGATTTAGAGAAAGGCGCGGTCAAAATTTAGTCAAAGTTGATCAAACCTAATTAAACTTAATAGATGGTCCCGATATCACTGGACTTGGTGAAATTTATATTCAAATCTTAATCATTAGGATTGATGAGTATGGTGACATATTGATGTTGGTGAAATTTGAGACCAATTGGATAGTCAAATTGAGAGAATATATATAGCCATATAGGTACACAACACGTGTCCATCACATGCCATACTTAGACTTGAAATCTAACCGTTGAATTTGAAGAGTTTAATGAAAGGTTCATTCTGGTAAATTATGGTCACAATTAAACAATTGGATTTAAAGAAAGACGCGGTCAAAGTTTAGTCAAAGTTGGTTAAACCCGATCAAACTTAATAGATGGTTCCGATACCACTAGACTTGGTGAAATTTATATTCAAATCTTGATTATTAGGATTGAAGAGTATGGTGACATATTAGTGTTTGTAAAATTTGAGACTAATTGGATGGTCAGATTAAGAGAATAATCTATAGCCATATAAGTACACAACACACGTCCAACACGTGCCATTCTTAGATTTGAAATCTAGCCGTTGGATTTGAAGAGTGTAATGAATGGTTCATTCTGGTAAATTATGGTCACAATTAAACGGTTAGATTTAGAGAAAACGCGGTCAAAATTTAGTCAAAGTTGGTCAAACCCAGTCTAAAGTATCACTCCACCACCCAAAGCTTTTCCAAGTATCTAGAAAAGAAAATTAAAAAGTTATTATATGTATTGTATCACATTGGAGCAGTCTTAATGTTTATATGCTGACTTAGCCTTAATGTTTTTCTTATCTAGTACATCACATACTTGGGGATTATGACCTATAAATTCTGCAATGTCTACTTCATAGTTAGGGTCATGAAAATAAGTCCCATATGTAGAATTATTCCTGTTTCTTTCTTCTTTAATGAGACTCTCATACCTAGAAGCCCTATCAGACAATTCATACAGATCAAAGAATGTCACCCCTTCGAATTTTTTCCTAAATTCGAAATCTAAACCATCTACAGCGAACTTAACATATTCTCTCTCTGGGAGAATAATTTGACAACGCATGCGGGCTGTTTTAAACCGCATAATGAACTGTTCTACAGTTTCATCTGGCCTTTGTCTTAATCTTGCCAAATCAGCAATTGACACTCTCAAATCTGTGCGAGAGAAATGTGTTTGGAATTTGTCCTCTAATTCAACCCATGAATTTAGAGAATTAGGAGGTAAAGATGAATACCAAGCAAATGCTTGTCCAGTCAAAGAGCTTGGGAATAACTTCATCTTACAATTTTCATTGTTTGAGACCTCTCCGCACTGTATTGTGAATCTGGACATATGTTCCAGTACAGTCTTGTCATCTTCTCCAGAAAATGTAGAAAATTCTGGGATTCTAAACCCTCTTGGATATGGTTCTCTATCAATCCATTCTGGATATGGCTTCCTATAAATTGGCCTATGTCTTCGAAATGCTGGACCATGTGTGTGTTTCAAGATTTCTAAGATTTGGTCCATTCTATTGTGGACTTCATCATTATGACCATTATAATTATGTGCCTCTACTTGATTTCGTTCTAAATTATTTTGTTCGATTTCAAATCGACCATTATGATGATTATTTCTTTCCAAGGCCATTCTATTGTTTTCAGCCCTCTGCCTTCGCTGTACAAATCTAGGATTTGCTCTATTTCTATTAGCATTATCCCTTCTTGGATATTGCTGAAATTGAGCCATTTCATGCCCAAGTTCATTCTCTTGACCATTGTCAAACCCATTATTCATAAATAATTCTGGGTTTCCATCATTCCTAGGGAAATCAATGTCATCTAAAGGGATTTCTACTCCTGAGTTATTATTATTCCTTTGAGGAGCTCCATTGTGATGATTGTTTCTCATGTGATGGTTATTTCCTCGAAGAACATTTTCTGTTCTTATTGGAACGTTCATAGTCACATGATCATTATTCTCGTTTCTATGAGAATTTTCCATATGAAGAACATTTTCTGTTCTTGGTGGGTTAATCAAATGAATGATATTTTCCATTCTTGGGGAATTCTCAGTAAAAGGGACGTTTACTAATCCTAAAGGAACTTCCATATTTTGGAAATTCTCAAATAGAGGATTACTATTCACTCCTGAACCCATTCCACCAATAAAGTCATTATTTGCTCCCATGTTTGGCTGATTTAAGTGTCTATCTTTGCCATTTGCAGCAATGACTTGATGAACCATATGTTGGTTTTCTTTAAGTTGTTTCATCTCATCACTCATGCAGTCAAAACGTGCAACTACATCATCTTTCATTTGATTAAATTGTCTTAGGATTACCTCTAAAAATTTTGGATTTAAATCTGAGTGTAACCCATTATGTCCAGATTCACCATGCTCTGTAATAGGCCGTGAAACTGGACTTGGTTCTGCAGAATTAGAAGAACCAGAATTATTCTCATTGTTATTGCTATTATTCCTCATTTTTCTTGTAAGGACTGGCATGTACTCCCACTGTGGTCGCCAATTTGTTTGTGAGAATACAAACTTTCTTGGAAAAACTACTTAATAGACAAAACTTCACACCAAATTGATGGGCTCTGCCACTGCCTAAACTAATAGGACTTCAAAAGTACAAAATTTTCAACTAAGAAAAATAAGGGAACAAGCAATGTAATCACAATATATAGATATCTTAATTCAGAATTCAAGTTCATACAAATAAGAAAAATTCAAGTCACACAAACACCTAAGTTAAATTACAAAACTATACTTTGATAATTCATGTGAGGCAAATGCACTTACAAACATGAAGTTATCCTTCCATTGGCTGGGTATGTGAATCAAGTTTGTCAGATTTTTTGTTGTGTCTCTTGATAATACCTTTAATCTTTATTTATAGTAGACAAAACAGTTACTGCACTTCTCCTTATTTTTTGGTAACTTCTATTCCACTCTGACTTAGTGGATAACTGACTGTGACATTCTCTTTATAACAGGTCTTGCAAGTTTTGCTTATTTGGGCCAAGGCTTACATTGATCAAGATTTGGGCCATGGTTTACATTGATCCCAGCCCCTCAAGTCATATGCTCACACATGTGAACAATCATTTTTTTTATTATTTATTTTTAGCCTAACAGGTAGCATGACTCTTTTAAGTCACAAATGTAGCTTCATGTCCAAAACAAAATAATTAGATGACAACTTGGCTCTTCTTGATAGAGCATGAGCTGTTATTAGTTGTTTAAGTACGTGTTTTTTATGTAAAACATACAACACATGCCTTCTTAGAGCAACAAGGGTGTTGGAAGTTATGGCACAAGATTAAGGGGTCCTAGTAGAGGCCATCGCAACGACAGTGTTGGAATTGCATGAAATTTGGCAAGTTGACGAGAACCGACATTCTGATCTAGACTTGATATTATCTCCAGTGTTGCCTAAATTTAGGCAAATTCCTTCGTTAAGGCCCCAAAAACAATGTTTTTACTATTTATAGTAATATTTGTTTTTCCTTAATAAATTTTAGTTTAAAAGTCAGAACAAGGTCTCATCTGTTTTGAGATGTCTTTCAGAGATAGTATTTTCAATTTCTACAATTATTTTCTATTTTTCTATTTTTGATAAAAATTACTATTTTACCACCTAATTACGTGATTAGCGTGAATTAGGGTTTCTGGGTGCTTTCCTAGTTGCTATAGGTTTTCTTTTGCTATTTAAACATATTGTAACATCTAAGACAATTCAATTTTCATATTTATAAAAAATACAGACTTTGATTATTTCTTTCTGGTGGATTCTAAAACCCTATCACCTTGTGAATTTAAGGAACCCCTCGTGGATTCGAGGTTTTCATTCAAAAACTAACGTGTTTCGTTTCTGTTCCATTCAAAAAGCAATGTGTTTATTTTCTTGTAGCTTACATGACATCAATTTCACATGTAATTTTTATTAAAACATGTCTATCAATGATAATTTAGATATCAAAATTGGGTTGTAACGGTTCCTAACTACTAGAATTTAGTTTATGGGGTTAAAGCATTCACACCAAGTCATTTATATCTGATTTTGGTGTTAAGCAAGAGATAGAGATTGTTTGGTGTTAAGAAACAAAACAAACAATTAGGATTTTGTATCTTCAACTCACAATTTTAGTTCAAATTCACCTATGTATGGACCTGAGTGCAAAATGGTGTGCATAATTAACACTGCCCTCTATACTTCTAAACCCCAACGTGCATGATTCAATTAAAAGAGTTATATTTTATGGCTTAATCGTTTTATGACTACCATAGCCATTGTTGGGCAAAATGGTACCTCATTTTGCCATGAGGGTTGGGGGTATCAGATTACCATAGCCATTGTTGGGCAAAAGTGGTACCTCCTTTTGCCATGAGGGCAGGGGGTATCCATGGGCGTGTTCCAACCCTAAGATATTAAGTATGACATCATATGGTGGCCCAAGATATTAAGTATGATAGTAGGAATTATGATTTAGGATAAAAAATTTTGGATGAGGCGATCAACATTAGGAGACATACCTTCAAATTGAGCTTGATTCCTAGCCTTCCATATAACATCCCAAACCATAGCTCCAAACAGAATCAACTTTGAATCCACCTCATAAGAGAGAGATAAAAGGGTTTGAATAAACAGATCTGGAGAGTTGAGGTTTCAGCACTTAGGTCTCAGACCCTAAAGACTATTAAACCAGATAACACGCACCAAAGGGCAGTTTGTAAAGAGGTGGAGGCTGCTCTCTTCTTCCACTTTACATAGTTTTTTTGTTGGGAGGACATTTGCTGCTATCCTCCATAAATGCAATTTTAGTCTATCATAAATTTTTGTCTTCCATATAAGACCCCGAATAGAATCTTGGCTGTGAAATACTTTGGAGGTAGTATTTTACAAATTTTTTGAATATCGCTTATTTTGTTAAAAACTAAAAACTGAAAATTGAAAACATGATGTTTGTGTGTAGACTAGTGTGGCCTTGAATCTCTTGTGCTCTAAGATAGAGTTGGAATTTTTGGATGAGGCGTTCAACATTAGGAGACACCTTCAAATTGAGCTTGATTCCTAGCCTTCCATATAACATCACAAACCAAAGCTCCAAACAAAATCAGCTTTGAATCCACCTCACAAGAGAGAGATAAAAGGGTTTGAATAAACAGATCTGGAGAGTTGAGGTTCAATTATCTATATTTATATCTATATCTATATCTATATATTATATATATAATAGCAGAAACTGAGAAAAAGTGGGTTCCTACAATTAAGGAGGTACTGACACGTATAACTTAAAAAAGCGATACATTATATTGATTGGTAACGCTATAACACCGTTTAAAAGTGATAAATTATAATTCTTCACCGCGTTAAACACTGTTTGGAGCCCGCTCGGAATAAAAGAAAACTAACCACTTAAGACAAAAAAAAAAAAAAAAAAAAAAAAAAGAAAGATTGCTACACGGAGAAAAGAGGGAGAGACCAAGAGAAAAGAGAGACAGAGAAATAGAGAGGCAGAGAACGGAGAAGGAGAGAGAGATCGAGAGATCAAAAACTGCAGTTTGCAATCAAAGAATGAAAAGATGTCTCAGGAAGGAAGATGAAGCGTCAAGAACGAAGAGGAGTCAACCCTGCCCATTACGACATGCTTCTGATGGTTCCTATTCTTTTTCTTTCAAAAATTTTCCCAAATTTAGAAGGAAGATTTGACCTTTTATTTATTTTCAAAGTTACATTTTGGTTCTTGATTAAAACTCAGAAATTAACAAGAGTTCCCTGTGATTTTTACAAGCTTTGACACGGAGAAAGAAACGGAGAAAAAGGAGTAAGGAAGATGAAGCGGCCAGGGTTTTTTTTTTCTTTGACTTTAACCCTTTTTTTTTTTTTTTAATATATATACGCAAAGACTATCAAATGGTGTTAATGCTGGAAAACAATATAATGTATCGCTTTTTAACTTTAAACGTATTTGAATTCTTTTTAACTTTAAACGTATTTGAATTTTAGATAGGCAATTAGAATGGTGTTAATGATTTTTAGTTTTGATATGTGGCTCAAATGGTTATGATTGGTAGGAATAATTGTATTCGGTGAGTGATTAGTTTCTCAGATCTTATTGTCAAATTAGATGCATTTATATATTTATGGTGATGACCTTATTATTTCAATTTGAGTTTTGATTCCAGGAGTCATATGGATAAAACAAAGTATTTGAAGTAGTTGAGGTCTCAAAGGATATGCATGATTCTAAAGAAAATTTACCATCTATCAATTTCAATGTCAAAATTCTAAACTGCAAGTATAGGTGCATAATCCAAACTCCATATGAGTAACAATGATTGTAGTTTGTGAACCAAATATGTTGTGAGGGATTGTAATAGAACTTTAAATTTCACTTTTAACTTTTAATTACAATTGCATTTTTGGTCCATTTTATTGGTAAAAAAAAAACTATTTCTATTAATAATATTATACTCAATCCATCTTTATTTAATCATCCTACTGTTTGAGACTTCCTGTTATAGAAAGCACACAAATTTGAAATTCATACTTAAATTTAAGACCCTTGATAGGAAAAAATTATATTGGTTTAATTAATCATTAGCTTTTAGCTTTATCAATTGAGTTCTTAAAAGAGAAATAGTATTTTTCACTATAGTAAATAGTTTTTTTTTCCCTGTGCATTGCGCGGGTCTGCATCTAGTATTAATTATAACCAAAGCTCACAGAACATTTAATTAGATTTCAATTGGATTCTCAATTTGGTGCCACATGTCCTATTTAATTTTTAATTTTGTATTGAATGAATTATTGAGTATAAAAATTAAAGTCGTACCTTTTCAGCTAGAGAAGCTGGTACCAGCCCCCGATGATT
Source organism: Quercus agrifolia (assembly GCA_029955455.1). NCBI lineage: Eukaryota > Viridiplantae > Streptophyta > Magnoliopsida > Fagales > Fagaceae > Quercus > Quercus agrifolia. The sequence continues at coordinate 50,948,450 of JARQAD010000002.1, read as the reverse complement.
GGGAACAACCACCCCAAACTTGCTTCACTAGTTTCCCTAAACACTTAAGTTAGCAAAAATAAAATAAGATAAAATAAATGTGACATGCTCACCCACACACATGGAGTTTCTTCATATGTGTTATGTTCTTTTTTCTTTGTCTCTCACTAGTTTCTGCATCTGTGTTATATTCTTTGTACATATTAATTACATGAAATCTGCTTATACCTCCCCCATAACCTCAATCACATAATGATAATAGTGTTCGCAAATGTGACATGCTCTCCCCCCCCCCCCCCCCCCCCCCCCCCAACAAAACACACACACACACGCACACACAGTCTAATTCAATTTCAAACACAGTCACAAATATGCTTACACATTTTGGTAACCCCAAGCAAATACAAATTCGTTAATCACAGCTGCCTTGTTTACAAATACAAACAACCAACCAACCACAATGTTTCGAAATTGATGACACACATGCGGCCTAGTCCTAGGTCTGACCCATTGAACCCACCCAACTCTCTCAAGCCCAAAATTATCACTCTAAACACACGCCTTTCAAGACTGTCCAATCAGTACCAAGCCCAGGTCCAAACCCAACCTTGAAATCCAACACTTCCTATACAATCAGACCAGCCCATATTTTAAGCTCATACCAAAGCCCCATTTGAAATAAATAAATTATCAGCCAACGTCAAATTCAAGCCCAGTCAGAAACCTCCATTTACATAAAAACCTAGCAAGCCCACACCTAATCTAACCCAACTGAAACCCTCTCAAACTTAGAGCCCAGGCCGAAAATTGAGAGACACAGAGATCAGAGATAGAGGTGGAAGAGGAGCTGATTTTATGTAAACTGGCTTCATCAATACTCTGATATAATATTAGTCAACAGGGTTCTCCAAAAAATTATACACCCATCATTAATTCCTTATAGTTTTAAAATACTAAAATTATAACTAATTTTATAATAAAAAATTTTTATAAATTAATGTGATAATAAATGTGATTTTTTTTAATTAACAACATAATAAATGAAAACTATATTTTCATTTTATTTTTAAATATTAACACCGTGAGGTTTGTGTAATGCTAAAATTTATAATAGGGTAGCATGACTCTTATAAGTCACAAATGTAGCTTCATGTCCAAAACAAAATAATTAGATGATAACTTGGCTCTCTTGCGAGAGCATGAGCTGTTATTAGTTGTTTAAGTATGTGTTTTTGACATAAAACATACAACACATGCCTTCCTGGAGCAACAAGGGTGTTGGAAGTCATAGCGCAAGATCAAGGGGTGCTAGTAGAGGCCATCGTAGCAACAGTGTTGGAATTGCATGAAATTTGGCAAGTTGACGGAAACCGACATAATGATCCAAACTCAATATTATCTCAAGTGTTGCCTAAATTTAGGTAAATTCCTTCGTTAAGGCCCAAAAACAGTTTTTTGCTATTTATAGCAATATTTTTTTTTCCTTGATAACTTTTAGTTTAAAAGTCAGAATAAGGTCCTGTCTATTTTGGGACGTCTTTTAGAGACAATATTTTCAATTTCTGAAATTATTTTTATTTTGCTATTTTTGGTAAAAATTACTATTTTGCCACCTATTAGCGTGAATTAGGGTTTCTGGGTGTTTTCCTAGCCACTATAAGTTTTCTTTTGCTATTTAAACATATTGTAGCCTCTAAGGTAGTTCAGTTTTCAGATTTATAAAAAATACAGATTTTGTCTATTTCTCTCTGGTGGATTCCAAAACCCTATTATCTTGTGAATTTAAAGAACCCTTTGTGGATTCGAGGTTTTTATTCAAAAGCTAACATGTTTAGTTTCTTTTCCATTCAGAAAGTAATGTGTTTATTTTCTTGTAGCTTACGCAACATCAATTTCACATGTAATTTTTATTAAAACATGTCTATCAATGATAAGTTAAAGATCAAAATTGGATTGTAACTGTTCCTAATTGCTAGAATTTAGTTTATGGGGTTAAAGCATTCACACCAAGTCGTTTATATCTGATTTTGGTGTTAAGAAAGAGATAGAGATTGTTTGGTGTTAAGAAGCAAAACAAACAATTAGGATTTTGTATCTTCAACTCACGATTTCAGTTCAAATTCACCTATGTATGGACCTGAGTGCAAAATGATGTGCATAATTAACACTACCCTCTATGCTTCTAAACCGCAACGTGCATGATTCAATTAAAAAAGTTATGTTTTATGGATTAATCGTTTTGTGACTACCATAGCCATTGTTAGGCAAAGTGGTACCTCATTTTGCCATGAGGGCTAAGGGTATTAGATTACCATAGCCATTGTTGGGCAAAGTGGTACCTCCTTTTGCCATGAGGGCTGGGGGTATCCATGGGCATGTTCCAGCCTTGTAATATTAAGTATGACATCATGTGGTGGTCCAAGATATTAAGTATTATAGTAAGAATTATGATTTAGGATAAGAGAAATGATATGTTCACAATATTTTCACAACATTTTTATAACAAATCATAAGTGACAGGTTGTTACTGGTTGTTATTATTAGGACAAAAAAGTAAACTTAGTGTTAGGTTCAAATTTGAACCAATAACAACTAACCACTTATGATTTGTTGTAAAATTTTTGTGAATGTAGCACCTCTCTTTAGGATAAATACACACATACACTGTCAGTGCAAAAATGATGTGTGCGTTTGTTTATGTGCGTTAAGTGGTGTGTAATAAACACCCCTCAAAAGAATATTTATGGACAAACATGACCAAAACCCCACTCTTCAAAGCTTGATGTAAGACCAACCAAGTACATGTTTCATATCATTTACAAACATGATTAAAACCTGTCCTTATAAGATGTTCCATACACAATGAGGTAAGGTACAGTTCTAACAACAGTGTCGATCTGTATTGCAAAGTTAACACCTGAATCTTGATGGTACTCCTGTCCCTGCAATACAATGAAAAACCAATAGCATTCAAAACTTTGATCTTGGCTTCTAGCATCTTTATTATATTTTAGATTGAATAACTAATTTGTTCCTCTAATTATTGGGTGAAGTTCAATTTAATCCCTCAACTATAAATTGTAATAACTTAACCTATATATATATATATATTATTCTAGTAGAAATAAGGTTCGTGAAATAGGACCTCATCGTTCTCCTCTCTCTCTCTCTCTCTCTCTTTTAATTCCATTTCTTTTAATTCATTTATGCAGTTGTGTTTAGTTGGAGAACCTGTGGTACAATACCTAGGGAAATGTACCTAAGTTTTTCTCTTTTCCCCTTTACTTTCTCCCATTCTTTATCCTTCCAAATGCTGAACGAGTTACTGAAGATTATATCACAAAAGGCAATGCACCTCTGAAGTGAACAAACAAGTGGCTTAAGCTATTACAGTGGGATATCAAAATGTCAGGTCAAAGGTGCAATTAAGAGAAGTAAAATTAACTAAGAAGCATCTCTTCACCTTTGCGAGTAAAAGTTGCAGTATTGACTCCGATAACATGGCCATATGAATCAATTAATGGCCCTCCTGAATTACATGTACCGATTCCATGCAACAAAGTATGAAGGATCATGGAATGAAAATTAGCATCGGTAAGAATACCAATTCATTTAACTATAAAATTAGCATTGGTAAGAACTCAATTCCACTTTGTCATATAAAAAACAATAATTCTAATCTATTCAAGATTGTGGAATGCAAATCCTAAACTATAAAACCACCCTCAGTGCAAATAAAAAGCAAATGACTAAATCAAAGTACAAATTATATCCAAATAATTCAATTGATCATAAGGTTACTTAATTGAGGAAAAATTAAAATGAAATTAAAGGACACTTCAATACAAAGTTACAATAAATGGGTATACAAAATAGAAGAAAGTAGGCTTTGCACAATAAATAGGTATACAAAATAAAGAATGAGCATGATGGTAGCAAACGCTACAAGGCCAGATTAGTTGTCAAAGGGTTTAGCAAAAAAAGAGCATCAACTATTCAAAAATATTTTCTTCAGTTGTGAAGATGTCAACAATTAGACTGGTATTGAGAATGGTGGCTGCAGAGAATCTACATCTTAAGCAGTTAGATGTAAAGACAGCATTCCTTCATGGTGACTTGGAGGAAGACATTTACATGAGTCAGCTAGAAGGGTTTATTGTTCAGGAACAAGAGAGTCTAGTCTGCAAACTAAGAAAGAGTTTATATGGCCTAAAGCAAGCTTCAAGACAGTGGTACAAGAAATTTGATAGTTTTATCAATAGAACTGGGTTCAAGAGATGTGCAGCTAATCACTGTTGCTATGCTAAGTTCTTTGACAATTCTTATATCATTTTACTATTGTATGTGGATGATATGCTCATTGTAGGGTCTAGCACTAAGGAGATTAATAATCTGAAGAAGTAATTGTCAAAACAGTTTGCAATGAAGGATTTAGAAGCTGCAAAACAATTCCTTGGTATAAGAATCATTAAAGACAAGACTAATGGTACATTGAAACTTTCATAGGCAGAATATGTGAAGAAGATTCTTCGCAGGTTCAACATGAATGAAGTTAAACCAATGAGCACATCCTTGGATAGTCATTTCAGACTAGGTAAAGAACAATCACTAAAGACAAAAGAAGAAAGTGACCACATGAGCAAGGTGTCCTATGCCTCAGCTATTATCAGCTTGATGTATGCTATGGTGTGTACAAGGCCAGACATTACACATGCAATGAGAGTTGTGAGTAGATACATGAGTAGGCCAGGAAAGCAATATTGGGAGGCAGTCAAGTGGATTCTGAGGTATCTAAGAGGCTCAACAGATACATGTCTCTGCTTCACAGGTGAAAGTTTGAAACTGCAGGGTTATTTAGATGCTGATTTAACAGGTGATATTAATAGTAGAAAGAGTACTACTGGGTTTGTATTTACTCTGGGTGGTACAGCTATATCTTGGGCTTCAAATTTACAAAAGATTGTTGCTTTATCTACTACAAAAGCTGAGTATGTTGTAGCGACCGAAGCTGGAAAGGAGATGATTTGGCTACATAGCTTCTTGGATGAATTGGGTAAGAAGCAGGAGTTGGGCATTCTACACAATGATAGTTACAGTGCAATTTTTCTTGCTAAAAATTCTGCTTTTCATTCAAAGTCGAAACATATACAGATGAGATACCATTTTATCTGTTACCTTGTTGAAGATAAATTGGTAATACTTGAAAAGATTAGTAGATCTAAGAACCCGCAGACATGTTGACTAAGGGCGTCACTATTGAGAAGCTGAAGCTATGTGCAGCTTCAGTTGGTCTTCTAGCTTGAGGACAGGAGGACGAGTTGCAGTGATGAGGGATTGTCTCTGGAGGATTGCAGTTGATGTTGGTAATTGAACTAGTCTCCAAGTGAGAGATTTGTTGGGTTTTATGGAGCTTAGTTGTGTTTGATTCGGATTATGACCCGACCCGAAATAATATTGTTGCATTTTTTAATAGGAGATTTTTTCAAGCTTAGTCCATGGAGCGGAGGCTTGGGCTGATATTTTTGGCCCGTTTTTGTAGCCCATTGTGAATTCTATGCGTAGGATGTAAAACCGATTGTTTTGGAGATTAGAGTTTTATGTAGTTTTGAGAGAGAAAACTGTATTGCCGCACTTTGTATTTTTCCTTAAAAATAGTGAAATCCCTACAACTCCGTGGACGTAGGCAAATTGCTAAATCATGTAAATATTGTATTGTCTGTGATTATTTTTCTTTAGCGTATAATTTTATCTCTATTATTTTTCTTTGGTGTATAATTTTTTCTCTATTATTTTTCTCTCTCCTTATGGGAAAAAGACTCTTTTCTATTTTATTTATCTTCACACTCTTGGTTTCAAGTTGACCGAATGTATGTTATATATACATATTCCACGTGCAACCATAACTTCCTCTATAGTTACGACATAATAACATTAATAAAATCTCGCTTTGATGTACTCCATAAAATTTTCACATTTACTACAAGAATGTTTACTACTATACAAGCTCATATTAACGGTCTATTTATCACTTTTACCTTGATTGTAAAATTGGCTTGTGTTGACATGGGTATTGATTTTTACATGCAGTGCTCAAGTGAAACTTTAAATTTAGAAAGATGTCTTGGCAAGCTTTAAATTGATGCTTTCCAGGAGGAAGGGGGACTAATCATATATGGGCTTGTTAGGATTGAGGGATTTGTCACATATGGCCATATAGGCTTGGTCTTCAGGTTTCATACAGAAATGAAGGCATCATGATCTGTGATAGTGCTGAGGGAGAAATGTTGTATTGACAGTTAAGCATTTATTGTTTTCCAATATCAGGATTGTCTTTTGTTATTCTGCTTCCACCTTATATTTACAATATAGATGATATAATACAAGATACACAAAGGGTAGAGTTATTGGCAGCAGAGGTTGAAAGATTGAAGGTATAAATACTTATCTCTAGGATAATAATTACTGTTTTCTTGAAAATTCTCTTGTGAATATACTTTTTTTCTACTCTGAATCTAAAGGACATTAAAGAGTGTTAGGGTTGCTTCAATAAGAAGAGGCAATATATTCTGTGAAGTTGAATTTTGAATTTAAAATGCCATGCGGAGTATGTGAAACCTTTAGAAATAAAGTACGCATTCTTATGCTTTGTTTCTGGTATAATCTAGAATAAACCTTTACAAAAATATTTCCTAAATCAATATTCTTAAAGTATTCATTAACTTTTTCATTGACTTTATGACAATGGTGAATTTTATTCAGAGAAATGAGGAGTATAAAATCAGTAAAAGGAATGCCAAATTGACAAATAATTAAGCAATAGTGCTACCAAATTATTGGTAAAAATTAGAGAGAGAATTTACACATAATTCCGTAATTTGGTATCTCCATTACGGAATTAGAGAGAATTTACACATAATTCCGTAATGGAGATACCAAATTACGATCGACTCTCTCTTCTATTCAAGCAATATTGGATGTTAATCACAAATATCTTAGTATGCATTTATTGTGCAAAATGCATTTTTGCTATAGAGTAGCTATGCAAATATACACTAGAACTGTTGTTGTACATTTTAGTTTTTTATTCTTTTTTGTATTTCCCAAGGATAAAGATAAATGGTGGATGATGGTTATAGTGCAAAGAAAGAGAAGCATTAAAAAAATTAAAAATTTTGATATTTTAATAAAATAGTGTTTAGAATTTTAATTTGATGCAAGTCTTTTAAAAAATGGTAAGATATAATAGAAAAAAAGTTCTTATTTTAAAATAGACAAAAAAAATTTTGCACAAGCTATTGTGAATGTTGTTAACCATGTTGGTCATAAGGTAGACTGTAAAATTAGAACCCTAAAAAGATGGAGCTTTGAAAAAATATCATTTTTTCTTAAAAGTTAAGATAACTTAATTAATTTTACTAAGATTATCATTAACAAATTAATTAATTAATTAATATTTCTTTTTTCAAAACCACTAGAAATTTGGTTTCTTTTTCTCAATTAAATTACGCTTTGAGTGGAGACCTGTTGACTTTTTATAATTGAATTTTGAAAATTTGTTGATGGTAAGTTTATCCTCCTAGGGTGATGCAAAAAGGGTAATACACTAATTATTACTTTATTATAGTCTCTGAAGAAATTTAAAATAATTTTATCTTAGAATTTTAGTAAGTGTTTTAGAACCTGGTGGTAGCGAATACTCTTTCATGATTTTCATTCCAATACATCTTTGACTTATTTTTTCTTGTTTTGTTTCAATTGCCAAGTTTTCCTCCCAATATGAAAACATATATAATTATTCATTCCTTCGAACCATTAAAAATTTGTTTTGTGTTCTTTCCTTGTTCACCCATAATGCCTAACAAATTGGAACGCATAAAATGCAATCACGCTCTCAATATCATTTACCTAAGAATTTTCAATAATATGATCTAAGAAGTACGAACATGAACACAAGTTATTTTTTAAAAATTATAACATAAAATGACCATTACGATACTGGTATGACATGAGTATGACACTCTAAATGAAATGTCCATACTCCCTAGAATATGAAATGTGTTATAGACCTCAATTTTCAACCATTTAACTTTACCATTATGCAACTAGTATGAGAAACAATAACCTGTTTTTTGTATTGTTAACCACTGATTCCTTCGTGAAAAGCACGCGTTGAAGCGATCAAGTGATCACTTGCTCTAAAGGTGGAAATTTGCAAACAAAAGGTATTAGAGGCAAGTGCAAAGCTTTTTCCATAAAGCTCATTAATGGTTATAAGTGTCGTAGAAGAGGTCAGTGATATCAAGGGAAGAATTTCAATATTTCTAATTTGAAGGAAGGTAAAGACATTGGAAAAAAAGCGCTCACATACGCAGATATAAACATACACATACACATGTAAAACAAATTGCATATAATTTTTTTTTTTTTTTTTAAGAATGAAGACATTAAACTTTATTAAGAAAATCAGTCATGGATTGAGTATGGGTCGGTATAGTCAAATTATGGTCCCCAATAATTCCTCCCTCATAATGACACTCTTGTGACTCGAACTTATGATCATGGCTCTGATACCATTTATCGGACTATAAGTTGTGTCATTTCACCTCAAAATCAATTGGTGATGAGAAAAATACTTATATTTTTTATAGCCTTTGACATCACACCACGCAAGCCTGTTTTTAGAGTGGTTGTAGGGAGTCAAATTGTGGTCTTCTGAACAATATACCTATTGATACTCATTTTGGAAGCCCAGTAGTAGGAAGAAGCCCAATGGCATGAATAATGGATCATAGGCCCATAAAGTAAATAAATGGGTCTTGAGGAAAACAAATAAGCCTAAAGGAGCCCGGAGAGAGAAGTAGTAAACTCATGGGCATTATGTGATGTAGAAAAGTGAGAATGGGCCACAGCAAGCCCGAAGTAATGCAAGTAAGAAAGTAAGGGATTGATGGAAAACTCATGAGCCCCAAGGATAAAGGATAAGGTAATTGGGCCAAAAAAGCCCAAAAAAATTAGTAAAAGCCCATGGGAACGCAGAATTAGAAAATGGGTCAAGGATGCCCAAGGAAAGCAAATGGACCAAGGATGCCCAAGAAGAAATAAATGGAACAAAGGAGCCTACAAGCAATGTAATGGTTCAAGAAAGCCCAAAGTAGCATAAGTGTAAATCCAATAACCATACTGGGTTATTATAGCCAATTGAGAGAGGAACACGCAGTAGGCTTAAAAGAGACCAAGCAAACTTGGGTCAAATAACACCACAACAGGAATAGTAAAGAAGCATGACAGGAATGGTAGTAAGACTACGGAAGGAGCAAAAGAGTAGGCTGAAGAAAGAAAATCCCACAATCAAACAAAGTCCATCCCTTGAGAGAGGCAAGCCATAAGAAATGAGAAATCAGAAAATAGTTCATGCCATAAGAGGTTAAGGATGAGCAGCAGAATGCACTGACGAGCTTCTAGACCATGGCAAACGTATGAGCAGCGGACAAGCTTTAGACGTGCATGAAGTGGAGCACGCACAAAGCCCAAACACCACCAGTCTGTACCCAGCCAATACAAGAGTGGTGGGTCATGGGTTAAAGGTAAGAGAGGGTATGGTCTAGCGATGGGGAGAAGGGAAAGCCCATTCTGGGGTTCATGCTCAGGTTCTTTTAGGGAAAATGTCCTGCTGAGATGACATACCATCCAAAAGAAGTAAGGATGAGTTGAAATCATAAGGTGCATGCCATGAGGGATAGCAAGGGAGAATACCCACACAGTGGTGGATAAGAATGCCACGGTAAATAAGCAAACAAAATAATCTTCTTTGTCTGGTGATGGGGAATGGCGCAGCCAGCACAGGTAAATGGTGGTGGCTAGATAGTTGACAAACTAGTGGTGGTTGACAAGGATACCTAGACCAGACAAAAGTAGTTAAAGGCTAAAATGGTAAAAGCTAGTCACAACAGACAGTATATAAAGGACCCTTGCCGTGTGCAGTAGGGGGGAGGACAGCAATAGTAACCACTAGGAAAGAATCACAACATCGCTTCATGGGTAAACACTGAGAAAGAAAGAAAAGAAGAGAGAAAGAATCAAAAATAACAAAAATAGAGAAGAAAGAGAGAATAATAAAAAAAAAATGTAGAATGGAAGGCATGCACCAATAGGCTAATCCCTTCTCTCCATCTAAAAGCTTACCCTCTGTTAAGATAAATGATTTATTTAGGCACAAGTCATTCAAACCCGTTTCCTCAAAGTGGATAATTTCTACAGTAGATGAGGTTATCCACGTTGAGGGAGTGGTCCCCTCCTTGGCCTTAGTCCTATAACACAATTGAACACTGCAGACTAACATTTTCCTTTTGATTTCGCCGTTTATCAAGATTATTTCCTTTCTCGCCTTTGTAATCTCACTTATAATGTGTTTCTTATCCCATTCTTTTTCCTACTTTGCTTAAAGATTCCTCATTTATTCTGTTTAATGGGAAGCATATTGCCTTTATTGCAATATTATATGTGTCTACCGTAACCCTCTTGTAACAACTTCGCCTACCATGGGTATGTGGCCGAAGTTTCGGCAAATGGGGCATAGCTTGTGTACAAGCCGGACCAAAGTGAATTGCAATTAGGGCGGTCCCAACTCTTTTATCCAGAACACTTGGGCCTTAGTACAGCAGGAGACAGTCCAGCCCAAAATCACAAAAAGGCCCACCACAATACCCGATATAATTATTATTATTATTTTTTGATGAATCCGATTAATTTATTGAATTGTAAGAGCATTCTTATCAACAATTTTAAAAATTTTAGCATTTAACGCCTAAAAAACCAACTTTATAGTATTTAACACATCACTTTATAATACACCTAAAATCAAAACTTCTATTTTTTTACCACTTCATTAAAATATTATTTATTTATCATTTTTTATTCTTTTTTGAGAGAGAGTAGAGAGTGACGTCTGAGGGGGGAGAGAGAAGGGGAATAAAAAATAATAAAAAATGAGTAGCAACTTTCTACAGTAGGGTGTTAATAATAACATCTTATTGTAGCAAGGTGCTAAAAAATTTAAAATTTAGCACCATTGATGTAGAGGTTTTTTTAGTGGTTTTGTTGCTAAAAATAGCTTTTTGCATTTATCTCACCATTGATGAGAATGCTCTAACACAAGCAGTTCTAGATCTCAATTGCAATCCATGAGATACAATTCAAAAAAAAAAAAAAAAATTTGCTCACTCAATGGAACAATTGTTGGGTGTGTGGCACACGTGGGTTTCAGCCCACACTTGATGGAATAGCACCTGCCAACCATGTCTCTTAATGAGACTCGACATTAAGCGTGTAGGACATGCTGAAGGAAGAAGAAAAATTGGCTAAAGAAAACACAGGACATTCAACCAAGTGAAGAGAAGAATTGAATTCATCCTTTCGGTCTAATATCATGTACAAAAGTCAAGGCTTGTGTGCTTGCATTTATTGTTACTTGATGTGAAGTATGTGGAAAGAAGAAAAGAAGAGTGAAGAGAAGTACCAGGGAGTGAGACTGAGGATAGTACAGTCTTGGAGAACTGCATGAGTGAGAGCAAGAAAGAGAGAAGAGAAGAGAAAAATATAGAGAGTAAAAGAAAATTGTGAGAGATACACGGTGAGAAAGAGATCAATGAGTAAAAAGAAAAAGAGAGTTGTTGTTGTTGTTTTTTTTTTTTTTTTCAAGTTGCATCTCTAAGTGTTGTAATCTCTATTTAATATAATGAAATTATTCGGAGTTTGTATCGTGGTTTTTCCCTTCAAGGAGAAATGGTTTCTAAGTAAATCTTTATGTTCTTATGTGGTTGCACTTCCACTGTGTTTGCTAAAATTTATTCCCACTTATATAGAATTTATTCCCAACAAAAATTAATCATGCTCTCTACCATTAGTTGATTACTCATTAGTTGTGGTCCTTGTGGCGGATAAGGGATACCGTCATCTTAATGTTTCAAGCAAACTACAAACTTTGCTAAAATTGGTCACAAATATCTTAGTATGCATTTATTGTGCAAAATGCATTTTTGCTATAGTAACTATGCAAATATACACAAGAATTGTAGTTATAGTTATGCATTTTAGTTTTTTATTCTTTTTTGTATCCCAAGGATAAAGAAAAATAGTAGATGATGATGGTTGTAGTGCAAAGAAAGAAAAATTTTAAAAAAATAATTTTAAATTGATATTTTAATAAAATAGTGTTTAGAATTTTAATTTGATGCAAGTGTTTTAAAAAACAGTAAGATATAATAGGAAAAAAAAATTCTTATTTTAAAATAGTCAAAAAAAAAAAAAAAATTGCACTAGCTATTGTGAATGTTCTTAACCATGTTGGTTATAAGGTAGACTTTAAAAATAGAACCCTTAGAAGACGGAGCTTTGGAAAAATATCACTTTTTTTTTTTAAAGTCAAGATAACTGAATTAATTTTACTAAGGTTATCATTAACAAATTTAATTAATTATTATTATTTCTTTTTTTAAAACCACTAGAAATTTGGTTTCTTATTCTCAATTAAATTAAGTTTTGAGTGGAGACCTGTTGACTTTTTATAATTGAATTTTGAAAATTTGTTGATGGTAATATGAGTTGAGTGATTTATGACTTCTCCCATATGTTCATTTGTTAGTTGTGGTTTTATCACGGATTGCCAAAGGGGGAGATTGTTAGGACATATGTGTTTCTCATGTTATAGAACATATGTCATGATTTTATGTAATTGGCTTATCCTTTGACAAAACACACTTTACTTGTAATTGGATAGACTTAGAAGGTGTTTAACTACTTCAAGAAACCACATTTCAAGATCTAGTGTTGAACTCTTCAAGTCTGTTCAAGAAATCAAGCAAGAGAGTGCAAATTCATTAAAGCTTGACAGCTGGTCGATACCTACTCGACACCTCCTATCTGTCGAGGTTTACGAATTTCAGCTTTCAACTCTGATTTTCTTGGGATCCGTGAATCTGTCTATGAGCCTTCTTTTCTCTTAACCCTAGATATATAAAAGGATTGTTTTAAGAGCTGTCAAATGGTACACAACTTGCACAAGCATTGAGCAAACTCTGTTCAAATAAATTGTGACCGGAGACAAAGTTCTTGACCTAGTTCATCTCTTTCTTGGAAAAGTTGTTGTGTATTTGCACCTTAGGGTTTTGTTACCAAGCATCTTCCTGATTTTCATCGTGTGGATGAACTGAAGAACTTTACAGCCAACAATCCTTTCAAATTGGTGATTGAAGTCGCGTATTGGGATCCGCACAATTGGTTAGTCACGTACTTGGGAGCCGTGCATCAAAAAGGGAAACTGTCACTACAGAACAAGTCCGATTGGGTATTAGGGTAAGGGTTCAACTGTAGGTTGGTAAGGTACTTGGGATTCTTTGCTTATAACCGCTTGTTATGATAATAGTAGAGTTTCGGGAGTGGTGACTTGAAAATCACCCGGTGGGGTTTTTGCCGTTAGGTTTTTCCCCATTTGTAAACAAATCACCGTGTCATTTATAGGTTTTGTACTACAACCTTTGCATGATAATTGATTAATTAACAACTTGGCTACTTAATTAATTAATTTTTATCACAAAGGGTCATTCAGTTTATGGCCTATCATAAATGCTTCCAGACCCCTTTTCGGTCTCATCAAAGCCTTTCATATGGGTGGGTCTACTCTTCGAAAATTATCTCATCTTGCTGAAAGCTCCACCACCTTCAACTACTTCACTTAAAGAGTCAAGTGTAAAAATCAGTTTTCAAAACTCATTCCCACACCACACTCCAAAACTGTGTGCATGAACAAGTCTCAAGGGGGCATTTGTAGAGAGGGAAAATTCCTGACCTATCACAAGCTGATACATCATACTACCAAGTCTACAAAATACAGCCAATTACAAAGCGCCACGTACTGCTACTAGATTTTGCTATCACTACTCAGAAGCCAACGGAAATTTGCCAAGTGTCATGCAAAAACCAATCACACATGAGCGCACGTGTAAGCGATGACACAAGCAGCCTCGCACGTGTAAACGATGACATAAGCAGACCAATCAGGCTGTGACATGTGTCGCCAACTAGACTCTGCCATGTGTCGCTCACCCAACCCCAAACTCCTATAAATAGAAGCCTTCCTAAGGCATTTGAGGGGATCCTAAAAGAAATCCTGAGAAGAGCTGAGAAGACACCAAGATTGAGAAGTCCAAAAGCTTTGTTGGAACCAAGCTTTGAAGCCTCCAAGAACTTCAAATTCGAATACGAAGAACATTCGAAGAGAAATCATCCAAATCATCTTCCTAGATCTCAAAGGTCATTGGAATCAAGCTCAAAAGCCTCCAAAAACCTCAACAAACCACAAATTGGTAAAGCTCTACGAATTCAAGCCTCCAAAGCCCCAAAGAACTTCCACCACAAACCTTCAAATACGAAGAACATTCAAAGCAGAATCATCCAAACAACCTGCCTAGATCTCAAAGTTCAAAAGAATCAAGCTCAAAAGCCTCCAAAAACCTCACAAACCACAAATCAGTGAAGCTCTACGAATTCAAGTCTCTAAAGCACCGAAGAACTTCCACTAAAAACCCTCAAAAAGAAAGAACAAACGAAGAACACGAAAAACGTGATGAACAAAGGATTTCTAATAAGCTCATAGCCAGAAATTCATTGTAATTCCGTTTCGGCAATCTTCGATCCATCCTTTAGTCAAATTGAAAGACTTTTGGTGTTCGAGTCATAGGAGATCGAATCAGAGGATCACTCTTTTGTAATTTCAGAAAATTGTACCATATAATCATCAATATAAATTCGCATTTGTGAAACTATTTTACTTATTTGATTTATTTCGAACTAGAAATTTAGTTGTCCACACTATCATGATTTTCTTCTTGAGTATGGCTAATAATCAAAGCTTTACAGTATGTACCAAAATATATTTTTCATGCAATGATAAGATTTCAAATTACTCTATTATCTTTTCGTTCAAAGAATCCATTAGAAGATTTTAAAAGAGATGTCTTCAAATTTTCAAACGCAATTAATGATGCGTCTTTGTTGACCAACAGTAGATAATCTTTTAATGTTCATGATTTCTTCTCCAATCAAACCAAGCCTAACTCCAATGCCAAGTAATTATTACATATTTTTTTCTTCATTGCTAGTTTGGTGTTACCACAATTGAATGCAAATTTTAAAAGTTCAAGAGATTCTCAGCCGGTAATTTGAGTCACACTATTTTATGCACCATATAACTTTGTGATATATATATATATATATATATATATATATATATATATATATATATATATATATATATATATATATATATATATATATATATATATACATTCTTTGATTATAGTCACTTCATTTACTGGAATTGGAGTTCTGGTGGTCATAATTTGCTACTTCTTGGGATTGCTCTCATTTACTAAAATTATTTGTCTTTGGAAAAAGCAAACTCTAACCTATCAAAGTGTAGAGGTCTTTATAAGGAATCACGGTCCACTTGGTATTAGAAGATACAGTTATTCAGATATAAAGAAAATGACCAACACTTTCAAATATAAACTAGGGCAAGGGGGCTATGGTGGTGTATACAAGGGGAAGTTAAAAGATGGTTGTTTTGTGGCTGTGAAAGTTTTGAAAGAATCAAAAGGTAATGGAGAGGAATTCCTAAACGAGGTTGCAAGTATTAGTAGAACCTCTCATGTTAACATTGTCACTCTTATGGGCTTTTGCTTTGAATATTCTAAAAGAGCTCTGATCTATGAGTTTATGCCAAATGGATCTCTTGAAAATTTCATATATAAATATTTTTCCACAAATGTTGATCGTCAGTTGGCGTGGGAAACATCATACAAGATTGCAGTTGGTATTGCACAAGGATTAGAATACTTGCATAGAGGTTGCAACACACGAATCTTGCATTTTGATATAAAGCCTCACAACATTCTTTTGGATGAAAACTTTTGCCCAAAGATTTTTGATTTTGGCCTTGCAAATATATACTCTAGAGAAGACAGCATCATATCAATGGTGGAAGCAAGAGGGACTATAGGATATATAGCTCCAGAACTATTTTGTAGAAATTTTGAAGGGGTCTCTCACAAGTCATATGTCTACAATTATGGAATGATGGTTTTAGAAATGATTGGGGGAAGAAAGAATATTGATGTTAGCGTTGATCGTACTAGTGAAATATATTTTCCACACTGGATTTACAAACGTCTTGAACTAGATGAAGAACTAGGATTGCAAGGCCTCACTAACAAAGAGAATGAAGAAAGTGCAAGGAAGATGATAATAGTGAGTTTGTGGTGCATACAGACTGATCCCTTAGACCGACCATCAATGAGTAAAGTGGTGGATATGTTGGAAGGAAGCCTTGATTTCTTACAAATGCCTCCCAAGCCTTTCTTGTCTTCCCCACCAAGAACTCCAGTAGATTCTTCAACCGCAACGATTTTGTTATGATATGTCTTTATTTTGTCCAAAAATGCATTTCTTCTTTTGAAGGAAACCTAATGAAACATTGCTAGTGAAGATCTTTGTGAATTATTTTTATTTTGAGCTTATAGATGAAGAGCCTTTAATGATTGTTTACAATATGAATATCTAGCATGGTGGCTTTTATTATTAACTAGTGTCATTTTATTATTTTGGGTGTGTTTGATTGATATTATTTCTGTTTTAGGTGGTCAATCTTTTTCTAAATTATGTTATGGTGTTATATATATATATATATATATATATATATGGAGAGAGAGAGAAAGAGAGAGAGAGAGAGAGAGAGAGAGAATCCTATACACCAAATTATGAAATTACTATAGTGCATTTTGTTATGGTGCATTTAGCAAACATGATCAACCCAAGTCTTGGCCAATCTTTTTCTAAATTATGTTATGTTGCGTTTTGTATTCTCGCATATGCAGATATACCTGGCGACAAATATCTGCATATGAAATAAATTGAAAAAGAAGGTTAACAATGTCAAATAATTTGTTTTCCTTCTTTTCAATCTTTTGTTTGTCCAATGGGTCAGTTAGATTTTTACTAACTCTCCCCCATTTTAAACCACAAATAAAATGATAAAATGACAACGACTCAAAAAGCAGCTTAGAAATGTCAAAGATAAAGTTTGTAATGGTCTTATCATGGCAATGTGCATTGAATTTACAAAGATTTATGAAAATTTTTTAATTAAGAAATTTTATTTAAGAGCCTTAGCTTAACGGTACTCCCTAATATATCAATATTCAATAGACATGTTCAAGGTTTAATCCCCCTTCCTCAATTATCTAATTATTAAAAACAAAAAATTTAAGACATTTTCTATCAAATTCAACACCTTCCTCTTATTCGCAAGTAGGTAAGCATGGAAATATTTGCACTTTGAATGAAATTGATATACGAAAAGAAGGAGCTTAAAACTAATGATCTCATTTTATAATCGTTCCATAAATTTAATTGTTTTAAGATCAAATTAAAGTCAAATATGTTTGTTGTTAAGCCAATATAAATAATTTTTTTTTAAATAATGTTTGTTATTATTGATTTTATAGAAATATGTATTTAGTCACAGACATTTATTTTAAATTTATTTCTTAAATTAAATACAAGAATTTAAGATTAGAGTTTATCTTATCCCAATGACATTTTATTTAAAGGCTTATACTTCTCAAATTGATGCATGATAGTGAAAATACGTAATAATTACCAATAACCTTGTATCTCTACTATAGTTCAGAGATTTATTCTGTTGTGTTTGGATGTGCTTCAAGATCTTGGTCGATTGATTGCTACATTTGTACTAGTATTAGGATAATAATCCTTTGCACTAGGCACAGGGATTAAACACCCAAGTCAATGCTTAGGTTACTTAGAAATTTCCTCCTGGGACCGTCCAAAAAAAGAGAGTGCTGAGTGCTCACTGCCCCTCCTTCCTAACAAGAAATCTATACCATTCTTATAATTTGATTGCTTACTTTTTTATTCTTTCTTATAATTTGATTTTTTTAAAACAAATATCACTGTGAATTGGACTTTGAGTATCAATTTTATATAACCTTAGACTTTTCATTTTTAATAATTAAATTAAATTTTATCAATAAATAATTAACTATTGGAAATTAAGTTTATGACAAGATTTTTTGTAAAAATGTTATGGACATAGTTTTTAGCATGAAAAACTATTATATATATCTACTTAGTTTTGGCTTATCTTCAATATTTTTTTTAATTAGAATCTCCAATTATTTTAATGAGAAACTACAACATTAAATACTAACTAAATAAAAGGTAGAGATTAAAACACACAACCACTTATTATTGTATACTTAAAACAAAAAGAAGCAAGACTTTCTCCACAAAAAAAAAAAAAAAAAAAAAAAAAAAGATATATTGAGTTGAAAACGCACTAGAGATAAAGCCAAACCCTATCTACTCTACATGCAACTATAATTTCCACATTTATTACAAAATTAATGTTTTATTCTATACTAACTTAACTCGTAAATAAACTTTATCTAAAAGATAAGGTTGGATTAATAGATACTCTAAAAACATTCAATAAGAGTTTATTAAATTTTTTCACCAAAGAAAAAAAAGAGTGTACTAAATTTATCTCTAGAGCCCACTTTTATGGAGAAAATGGGCAAATGCCCATTTCAAAAAAAAAAAAATCCAGTATTTTGCCCCCTTTCTCAAACTAATTAGGGAAATGCCCTTTTTTTGAAACTCGATTTTCTTAAAATTGAGTTATTAAAAAAAAAAATTATGGAGCCCTATAGTGGCGTTTTAAGGAGCCTATAGTAACGTTTTAATGATCTATAGTGGCGTTTTGTAACTCGATTTCAATAAAGTTACATGCAATTTTTTTTCTTTTTTTTTACCTATAACTTGACTTCATGGAGATCGAGTTACAAAACGCCATTATAGGTCCTTAAAACGTCACTATAGGCTCCTTAAAAACGCCACTATAGGTTTAACTTAATTTTGAGAAAATCGAATTTTAAAAGAGAGACATTTCCCTAATTTGTTTGGAAAAGATGGCAAAATGTTGAATTGTTTTTTTAAAGAGGACAAAGGCCAATTTTTTTCCCACTTTTATAGGAGAAATTATTCATTCTTCGAGAACCAAGTCAATATAAGAAAATACATAAACGTTTACAAAGGTTAAAATTTTAAAAAGCTTGACAAAAGTATTTTTCTCATTTCTCATCATATATTTTTCCTCACAAAAAAAGAAAAATGATATCATTAAGTTTTTTTTTTTTTTTTTAATTAATAGGATTGGGGGATGTGATGCTTTTTTTTTCCCCGGTGTTTGTGTCCACGTGCATGGTGATTTTATATACTTATCTTTGGAAAATTAGTGGGAAG
The DNA here is from genome assembly GCA_029955455.1 of Quercus agrifolia. Lineage (NCBI taxonomy): Eukaryota > Viridiplantae > Streptophyta > Magnoliopsida > Fagales > Fagaceae > Quercus > Quercus agrifolia. The sequence goes on along the minus strand of JARQAD010000002.1, from coordinate 50,929,094 downwards.
CATTCAACATTACCTATATTTGGTTTGGGTCTGACTTACCTCCACTAAAAATTTAACAGGATATCTCCTTTTATTTTAAATAGAAGCTACCACATCACTCACTACTAAACCAACGATAGAGATTAAAACCCAATGCCACTTCATTAAATTTTAAGCAAAAACTAACAGAGTCCACCCACGAGGCTAACGCTGCTTCTAAAGTTTGCTGCTACTGTGAATATTAACGTTTAAATTTTAACCAACACATTGTTCTCTTCACTGCACAGCAACATCATCCTCTTCACAGTACACCAGTGAAAAGAAGAATGCTCATTGACTCTTAAAATTTAAAACTCGGTGCAAAATAGATAACTAGGAATAAGAAAAATATGTTTTGCTGCCCAAGTTCTCCCTCTTTTTATTTATTTTTCTTTTTTCCAGCCTGCCAAATCAGATTTTAAAACTATTTGGTATAATCTATAGAAAAAAGAGTGAAGAAGAAGAATAAATTTCTTTCCAAACCATCAGAGTATCAGAGAAGGTATTTCCATCTTTACTTTTGATTTCTTATTCAATCCTTTGTGTATGAGATGTCAAAATAATTAAAAGATTAAATTTAGGCTAAATATTATTAAATCTGTGGGTTTTTTTTTTTTTTTTTTTTGTCATTGTTAATAAATTTAGGTAAAAAAAAAAAAAGAAATGGAGAATTTTCAAGCGACTTATGTGGATTTTCTAATAGTTAATATTTGGCTAATAGTTGTAATGTGTCAAGCAAGAATGACAAATCCTCATATTCCTTTTCCGTGTTCTAAGAATCCTAGTGATCTTGAAGGGGATGATATCAGTTCATTGCTTACAAAGTCTACAACTGGTAGAATTGAAGCTTTTTCTACCTATCTTTGAATGGAGCAGTGAATTCTTAGTTTTGAATGATTGTAAATAACCACTGCTTTTAATTGTTGGACCTAACAATTTTTGCTACTTTTTGGAGCTCAAAGTTTGTAATTGTTAGAGCTCATAGTTTATTTATTTTATTATTATTATTATTATTATTATTTTCTTTCTTTCTTTTTTTTCCTTTTTTTTTGTGTTGGATCTTGAAGATTGTAATTGTGGAACTCACATTTTATGCTATTTTGTTGGAGCCCAAAGTTTGTAATGGTCAAAGTTCTTTTTATCTTTACTGCTACTTAGCTGTTGCATAACTGGTGCAAGTGTTGTAGCTGCTGCAATGCTGTAGCTACAGCTTACCATTAAGACTGTTCCAAGAACTATACTATCAAATGTTTTTGTTAAAGCTTTATTAACCTCAAATATGCTTGTACACCATAGCTGGATTAATCCAGCAATTTTGTAATTTGCATCCTCTATATCCTTGAACTATGTTATCCATGAAGAGACTTCCAACATTAATGAAATTTTTTTACTGATCTAAAAAGTATATTGACAAAGAGGTAAATATATCTAATTGAACTTTTGACATAAGTGAATCCACTGTAGTTGCTAACAAAGCATTTTCATAAGATACATTTGTCTTTTTTTCTTCTCCAAAGAAACTTAAAAACAAAAATACAAAAACTAGAAAGCACAACAATATGTTGCATCGGTTTGCTAGTTGGCCCTGGCCATATTTGAAATTCTTTGGGAACTTTTCTCAAGCACTTGGTATGCCTTCTTTTTAAACCCAAAATAAAAACTATCCACTCAAAGAGCACGCCTCCTCATTGCAAACAATTAAGGTAGTCATCATGAAAAACTACAAAATTACAAGACCATCCCATGTTTTGGTTCTCAATTGCTAGTACATCACAATGTCGTAAATTTGATATTTCAGAAGGTATCAAATTGTCAGTACATCCCATGTTCTGGTTTCTCTATCTATTGGTGGAGATTAGCATAAAAGTTTGAACAAAATAAAGTGTGCTGCAAAGATAATGTGGTTGAAGATTCAGAAACCCACGCCAGTAGCATCCTTCGTTTCACTGATGTGCTGCGAAGAGGATGATGTTGTTGCGACGTGAAAAGGACGATGTGTTGGTTAAATTTTAAACGTTAACGTTAACAGTAGCAGCAAACGTTAGAAGTAGCGTTAGTCTTATGGGTGAGCTCTGTTAGTTTTTGCTTGAAATTTGATGAGATGGCATTGGGTTTTAATCTCCACCGTTGATCTAGTAGTGGGTGATATGGTAGCTTATGTTTAAAACAAAAAGAGATATTCTATTAAATTTTTACTGGAAGTAAGCTAGCTCCACGTCTTAAAAATAATATTCATATCTCCAGCTGAGCCTACACAAACACAGAAGCGTTGGGCATGCATATTTGTTCTTCATTAAACAAAAGATATTCTAAAAGAACATTATAAACAATGCTCTTTTCCCATGGTAAAGATTCCAATCGGACAGACCACATGTATCTCACTCAATTTTCTATAAGCTCAAAGGTTTCTTGCAAAGCTTATTCATATCTTGAGGCATCTAAAGCGGAAGTCTAGCACATTGAGCAACTGGAGTTCTTATTTGATCCTAACCAGAAAAATATGATTTAAAACAGAAAATTCTTACGAAATAAAAAAGTCATCAGGATTAGATATGCATGAGCTAATAGTTTTATAATATTCCTTCATCAATGCATTTATTGCAAAAAAAAAAAAAAAATCCAGATTGAGATAAGTATCCTAATTTTATTAAAAAGAATATTAAAAAAGAAAGCTACAATTAGAGGAGAGAGTTTTTTGAAAATCCATGCTAAAGTATAAGATATCAATTTCAGCAACTGATTGCCTTAAGAAGTAATGTACATGTTATTCAATACAACGGTCACATATGTTAGAACTAGTTGGGGAGACATGCTCTGGCTTTGCTTTCTGCATCTTTGGTAGATCATGCTCAAGAACATAACTCAGTTCCTTTGAGGCTTCTTGGAGCTCATCCAAACTGAAAATATACAGGTAATGTAAGTCATACAATTATAAAAAATACAGTCATTCATTCTAGTGTAATATCTATTTCGTGTATGATGCCTAAAAGTCCCCTCACTTGCCAACCTTGTTTGCCAGTCACTAATATGTCAACTATGTGAAAGAAAAGCACAATGAAAACAACCTGAAAGTTTCAATGACATGTAAATCTTGAACATGCACCAAGCATGTTTCCTTACCTTATTGAGAGTGGGGGAGTTAATCGGATGATAGGGCACAGATTTTTGCTGTAGGCAGATATCATATGCAGAAATAGGGCACAGATTTTTGCTGTTGAGCTCCACAGCACTGAACAAACCTCTACCTCAAACTTCTCATATGTAGTTTGGGTATTGCCGCTGAATCTTAAGTAGATGGTGCCTTGACTCCTGTCCCAGTTGGGCAGATCTATAGAATTGAGAAATATCAAGAGACAATTTATGCATCAAATGGGGATAAAAAATCAAAGAAAAAAAATAATGAAGGCAGCCATAGATATACATGATGAATCTGGGAGAAAAAAGCATAGTTATTTCAAAGCCTAAATTTATGTAAACTCTATTTATGAAAACCCCAACTTGTAATCCAATTGAATTGAAAGATAGAAGCTCTACTAAAACCTTTGGGCTTTAGTTTTAAAAGGAAATGTCAGAGATGGTATTGCTTTTAAAAGGAAATTTCAGAGAAGGTATTGCATAAAGTACGACTGAGTATTATTTTCCAAACCATAATACAGATGAAATAGTTGTTCCACCACATTTTACATTGGCTTTTTGAGAGCCTTGTGAAAGCTCTCTGCAGCTGACTACTGCTTTCTCCTTTCCTTTCTCCTTCTGTGGTTCTCAGATAAACAACAAATGCAAGTTAATCAGATACTTTAAAATGTCAGGATGAATATAATCCTTAGAAGTGAGAAATGGATAAAACTCCATTAATCATCAAATGCATCATTCTTGTATAAATATATTAGCACAACAATCCTTTCTGCTAAATAGAAAATCAAGTATTAAGTATTATAGTAAGAAATTTTAGTACTGTCTGAATCTCCAGATAATTAAGCCACTAAAGAAAATAAAAATTATATCATGGAATAACAACGTCGCTGTTATTGTCCTACTTGTCTATATCATCTCATGATACAACATTAGGGAGTGGATTTGATACCTCTCAAGTCTCAACAAGTCTCTCATCTTTGATGACATCTAGTGAGGCGATGGCAACTGCACTGGCCAATGGATTTTTCCCAAAGGTACTGAGAGCAATAAACAATAAGAGAACTATGAGCTCTCATATAATATATCCCAACAGAAACACCAAGAAAATGGCAGACTTAAAATGAAAGAAAAAAATATTGAAGATGGGAAAAAGTAAATTAATGAAAACCAGTAAACAACTTTAGGAGAAAATTTTTAGATTCAGCCGAATAGAAACAGCAATTTCAAGAAAATGTTTTCTTTTTTCCTTTTTTGGGAAACAGAGAAAACATTTTAAAATTATAAAAAATGGCATAATCATGCAGCATGATTTTGTTTTTTATTGGTAGTTTACACTGTTATATTTCAGCTTTCAAGTAATGTGGATTGAATTGGATAAGTGTATTGTGCGAGCAAGTGTTGAGTCCCGCATGAGTGTACAAGGTCGAACTAGGCTATACAAGTGATTAAGAGTAGCCTCAATTGTAATTTGACTAGTCCTATTGTAGTATAGTGCAAATATAGCTAGAGCTTCCTTAGGATGTGACAAATGGTATCAAAGCCTACATGGTAATGCCATATGGCTCAAGGGCACTACAACACAATGTTGGTCCAAACAAGGATGCAAGGAATTTAAGTGGGAGAAATTGTGATACCCCATATTACATGGAATGGATAGGATAAGAGTAATTGTGCAAGTGTGTGCTAAATCCCACATTGGGTTTACTAAATCAAACTAGTCCTTTGGGGTATAGCACAAATATGACTAGCTCTTCTTGGGTCGTGGCATGCACAACTACTTTAACTTGGTGGGTTTTGAACTCACAACCAAGCCCTCCACTCACATTTTTGAGAGGAGAATGTCCGCTTGAGTCAAGGCTCATTGGCTGCAGCATAGAAGTTTTTAAACGGCAAAATGAAAAGACAAATACAAAAAATTTTGACTGACAGAAAAAGGCTAAAAAAATTGATACGTGAAAGATGCTCAATGTGGCATGATTTTCCAAAGAAATAATCCATGGTCATTGCTCCTCACTATGCTATTTTATCAGTCATCTTTTCAGCACTTCTATATAACTAAAGAAGAAAACACTTGAAACACTTGTGACAAATCAATCATTCCCTTGGAAATTAAAAGTCTCCCAAGATCCCTTTCTCCTTTGCAACAAAAGAATATCAGCAGAGTTATTACTACCACAATGATATTAAGAAACTCAAATCTAAATGCTCTAGGATTTTTCACTCACTACAGCTTCAATAGAATCCTTTTATTTGAATGAAAGATTTAAAGACAGAAAAATTTGCACAACCTATATGGTTTATTATTAAACCCCATTAGACACGAGGGAACAACCATATAATTGTTTTGATTATGTCATTTGGCGAAGGAAACCACACCCTTCCAAGAGAAATGAATAAAGGTAGATCTATCAACTTCTAACCAAACCCTCAAAATGAATTTAGGAGGAAGGCATCTTATAAACAAGACAGAATCCCAATCCGAGAATGTGAAATGTATTTTTCTATGTTGAACTTTAACCGTATCAAACTTGTCTTACAAATTGTACAATTCCTTGCTACAAATATGTATCAAACAGATAACTTAAGGAATCTTTCCAGAATGACCATTCGATAGACTCCAAAACATGGTAAAGAAGCTCAACTTGGAAAGAACTAAAAGTTCCTGCCGCATTTCAGAAAAAATAAATGGTTCCAAATGTGGCTAGGCTTGATGAAAGTAGTATTCAACTTCACTGATCCATATGCATCATTTAACTTAGAAAAAACTAAGTATATAGGTACATCATGTCCAATATCGGTTATGGTGTTTCTTCCAGAAGGTACTTTTTCTACAGAACACTATTTGTCTATGTACAATTTGCATACATTTGCATGTTATTTGCAGAACTAGAATTAACTGGCCAACCATCCAACTCATAGAAGGATATATATTGCCACAAAGTGAGGTGCATTACTGTTGAACCATTAAAACCTAACTGCATCATTATCCTGTTTGGCTATCTTTGTGTTTGGGTTGATTCTGTTCTTATTTGGTTGTTATGCCATATCACTCGAAGTGAATTGACTCACTATGCGTAGATCAAACCTGGCCATTTCTACTTGTATGCACTATTAAATAAAATCCTTAAAAAACTAGAGCCATGTGTCTTGGTAACATTTTCTAAATCAGATAATATAAATGGGTGTTGTAATGTGTCCAGGCAAAATCTTTTAGATCAAAATGGACAAGAGTTAGAAATTAAAGGCTGATTAAATAAAGTAGTAAGCAGGTTAAGAAATAAATCATTTATGATATACAAAGTACTTATAAATGCAAACCTTCCATGCTCTCCAGGTTGGATACAAAGCATTACATCTTTGTCTGCAAGCACTGCACTTACAGGTATCACTCCACCACCCAAAGCTTTTCCAAGTATCTGGAAAAGAAAATTAAAAAGTTATTATACGTATTGTATCACATTGGAGCAGTCAATAAGATTGTTAAGTTAGTTTAAACAAAAACGGCCTCCCAAGCATAAGAAAGAGTAATGAAGATACAATGCAAATTGCAGCTTGCAGCTTGCAATTTGCGTTTCACATCTCTCAAACTTAGCCTCTATGACAAGATATTCAGACATGACATATCTTTTTCATCATGCAAGACACATTAGGAATACAGTGCAAAGGGGCAAGAATTTTCTTAGGCAGGGAAAACAAAGAATACGAATGTTAGGTTAACTTCAAAAAAACTATATACTCCATTCTATTGCGAATCCTGTTAAAAATTAAAAGTATGTTTTTCTTGTTTCAAGTACAAGTCCATAGATCTTTTCACCAAAAAAAAAAAAAGTACAAGTCCATAGTTCTGGAAAGAATTAAGTCCCAAAATTTTAAAACTTCGCTTTCAGAGCTGTCTTATTCAGTCTTGTGTGACTATTTACAGAATCTCATAATAAGATATTGGTTATGGGTGGATAGGACGAAGTGTATCAGAATTTATAAGTTTGTTCTTTTTTTTTTTTTTTTATCGATAAGTTATGCATGCACTTAGTGGGCATTGAACCTGCAACCTTACCCTCCATTCCATTATTATGGGAGGATTAAGTATTATTTGATCTAGAGTTCATTGGCTTTAGTAGTTCATAGCTATAACAGAGAACAATTTGAAGGTAGTTCTGCATATAGACAAGGAATAGTCAAAGTCAGCTTTCAATTACAAGTCCAATAGGTAGCAATTATGGATTTCTACATAATTCCATTACAAATTCATAGCTATGATAAATGACAAAATGGTGGTATAAAAATCTTCTACAAATAGACAATGCAATTATCAGAGTTTTGAATAGAGAGTGAAACCTTCATAGTCAAAGTTCGCTTTCAAGTACAAGTCCAATAGATGCAAATTTTGGCCTTCTAAAAACAACCAAGTTCCCAAGGTTTTAAAACTTTTCTTTCAAAGACTTCGTGTGTGGTCTTGTATGAAACCTTCATGGTCCCGCACGCACACAAAGAGCCGTCATTTCATAAGGTGTAGGCCTCCCAATTCAACCCCTAAAGATGTAACTGGATACTTAAATTTAAATATTTGATATGGATACTGAATTGTGGGCAATACATCAATACTTAGCAACCCAGCTTTGTACAGATATTTGAACAGGATATAACAATGTATCCAAAATGGAGAAAATGACCATATGAGTGTCATGTCCTCTTGACAAATTAAAGGGATGCTACATGGGTAATTTTCCTGGTGTAACTTGCAATCATATTCTAGTTTAATGGTTCAAGTAAACATCATTATCCAAAATGTTTCTATGTTCACATCCAAAACTTGGTAAAAGTCATGAAAATTATAAAGAATCTGGAGAGAGAGATTTTGGAGGGGATGGGGGGTGCTCACCACTACATCTGGGCGCACTTCTTCCCAATCACAAGCCAGCATTTTTCCTAATCGTGCTAAGCCAGATTGCACCTCATTAGCAATCATTAAAACATTATATTTTGAGCACAGATCTCTGACAGATTTTAAATAACCATCTGGAGGAATTACAACCTACCAACAAATAAAGAAATTTTTTTCTAAGGAAAACAAAGAATTCAGAATTTGGAGGGGTGGAATCTTGATTCCCCTCAAAAAAGAGGAGGAAAAACATATTAAGAAAAGGATCAGATTCAGTACATACAGCTTAGACAAAAAATCAACCTTTGCTTTCAAAGCTGTATTATTCAGTCTTGTGTGACTATTTATGGAATCTCATAATAAGATATTCGTTATGGGTGGATAGGAAGAAGTTTATCAGAATTTATAAGTCTATTCTTTTCTTTTCTTTTTTTATTGATAAGTTATGTATGCACTTAAAGTGAGTTATGTTATTTCTGTTAATAACTAATTAGAGTGAAAAACAGGAAGAGACGGTAGTCTCTGCTCTTCTATGTATATATCAGGAATAGTGTACAAATTCATTCATTATTGCAATACACAGAAATTCTCTCATCTCTGAAGTAGAATTTGATATTATATGATTAGGAAAATTGGTTTATATGCAAGATGCCATTGTATCTTGACCAGGACTGGTCCAATTTCAATGATTCATACTGGATATGCAATGGCTACTCTCCCAAGATTGCAAGCAACATCTACATTAACTTTAATTTGAGGCCTGACAGGTTTAGACCACACCTTTTAATAGCATGATGTTTGTGTGCAAACTAGTGTGGCCTTGAATCTCTTTTGCTCTAAGATAGAGTTGAAATTTTTTTGGATGAGGCGATCAACATTAGGAGACATACCTTCAAATTGAGCTTGATTCCTAGCCTTCCATATAACATCCCAAACCATAGCTCCAAACAGAATCAACTTTGAATCCACCTCATAAGAGAGATAAAAGGGTTTGAATAAACAAATCTGGAGAGCTGAGGTTTCCGCACTTAGGTCTCAGACCCTAAAGACTATTAAATCAAATAGCATGCACCAAAGGGCAGTTTGTAAAGAGGTGGAGGCTGCTCTCTTCTTCCACTTTACATAGTTCTTTTGCCTAGTTCTTTTGTTGGGAGGACATTTGCTGCTATCCTCCATAAATGCAATTTTAGTCTATCATAAATTTTTGTCTTCCATATAAGACCCCAAATAGAATCTTGGTTGTGAAATAATTTGGAGGCGGTATTTTACAAATTGCTTGGATACTGCTTATTTTGTTGAAAACTAAAAACTAAAAATTGAAAACATGATGTTTGTGTGCAGACTAGTGTGGCCTTGAATCTCTTGTGCTCTAAGATAGAGTTGGAATTTTTTGGATGAGGCGATCAACATTAGGAGACATACCTTCAAATTGAGCTTGATTCCTAGCCTTCTATATAACATCCCAAACCATAGCTCCAAACAGAATCAACTTTGAATCCACCTCATAAGAGAGATAAAAGGGTTTGAATAAACAGATCTGGAGAGCTGAGGTTTCCGCACTTAGGTCTCAGACCCTAAAGACTATTAAATCAAATAGCATGCATCAAAGGGCAGTTTGTAAAGAGGTGGAGGCTGCTCTCTTCTTCCACTTTACATAGTTCTTTTGCCTAATTCTTTTGTTGGGAGGACATTTGCTGCTATCCTCCATAAATGCAATTTTAGTCTATCATAAATTTTTGTCTTCCATATAAGACCCCGAATTGAATCTTGGCTATGAAATAATTTGGAGGCAGTATTTTACAAATTGCTTGGATACTGCTTATTTTGTTGAAAACTAAAAACTAAAAATTGAAAACATGATGTTTTTGTGCAGACTAGTGTGGCCTTGAATCTCTTGTGCTCTAAGATAGAGTTGGAATTTTTTGGATTAGGCAATCAACATTAAGAGACATACCTTCAAATTGAGCTTGATTCCTAGCCTTCCATATAACATCACAAACCATAGCTCCAAACAGAATCAACTTTGAATCCACCTCATAAGAGAGAGATAAAAAGGTTTGAATAAACAGATCTGGAGAGCTAAGGTTTCCGCACTTAGGTCTCAGACCCTAAAGACTATTAAACCAGATAATACGCACCAAAGGACAGTTTGTAAAGAGGTCGAGGCTACTCTCTTCTTCCACTTTACATAGTTCTTTTGCCTAGTTCTTTTGTTGGGAGGACATATGTTGCTATCCTCCATAAACACAATTTTAGTCTATCATAAATCTTTGTCTTCCATATAAGACCCCAAATAGTACCTTGGTTGTGAAATACTTTGGAGGCAGTATTTCACAAATTCCGTGTGATTAGATATGGCTTATTTTGTTAAAAATTAAAAATTGAAAATTTTATAACAAAATAATTTTTAAATGTGTGAATGGTATCATAGGACCTATTTTTAATAAAATTTTTGTTGAAAAAGATATTTGTGGGTCCCGTGAACAGTGCACGGGATCCACTGAAAAGTGCATAATCTCACTTGTGGTGCTCTTCTCCCAAAAAAAAAATGAAACGCAAAATGTTGGTTTTCATCTGTATCCAAACTATGCGTTTGGATTGGCGTCCACGATGCTCCGTTTGCGTTTTCCTCTTTTTTTTTTCTTTTTTTTTTTTAATTGACGTGTGCATTTCACATCAGAGTGTCTATCAGTGAGTCCCGTGCACTGTGCACGGGATCCACCACTTCTTTGACAATCCAAATTTTCTCTAGAATGGCATTGTTCAGTGAGTCCCGTGTACTGTTCATGAGACCCACAAACCTCTTTATTCAACAACTTTTTCATTAAAAATGGGTCTCATAGCACTATTCACACGTTTAAAAATTATTTTGCTACAATTTTTTCATTTTTCATTTTTCAGCAAAATAAGCAGTATTCAAACGAACCCTAAGTAAATTAGTGAATTATACTACTATTTCATATTAGTTGGAAAAATCAATTAGATTTTAATTGGATTCTCAATTTTGCGCCACATGTCCTATTTAATTTTTAATTTTATGCTAAGTGAATTGTTGAGTATAAAAATCGAAATCGAACATTTTCAGCTAGAGAAGCTGATACCAGCCCCTGATGATTGTGAACAACCATCCCAAACTTGTTTCACTAGTTTCCCTAAACACTAAAGTTAGCAAAAATAAATTAAGATAAAATAAATGCGACATGCTCACCCACACACATGGAGTTTCTGCATGTGTGTTATGTTCTTTTTTTCTTTGTCACTCATTAGTTTCTGCATCTGTGTTATATTTTTTGTACATGTTAATTAGATGAAATCTGCTTTTATCTCCCCCATAACCTCAATCACATACTGTTCATAAATGTGACATGCTCACCCCCTCCCCCCCCCCCCCCCCCCCCCCCCCCCCCCCCCCACACACACACACACACACACACACACAGTCTAATTCAATTTCAAACACAGTCACAAATATACTCACACATTTTGGTAATCCCAAGCAAATACAAATTCGTTAATCACAGCTGCCTTGTTTACAAATACAAGCAACCACCCAACCACAATGTTTCGAAATTGATGACACACATGCGGCCTAGTCCTAGGTCTGACCCATTGAACCCACCCAACTCTCTCAAGCCCAAAATTATCACTCTCATAAACACACGCCTTTCAAGCCAGTCTCAATCAGTACCAAGCCCAGGTCCAAACCCAACCTTGAAATCCAACACTTCCTTTACAATCAGACCGGCCCATATTTTAAGCTCATACCAAAGCCCCATTTGAAATTAATAAATTATCAGCCCACGTCAAATTCAAGCCCAACAGAAACATCCATTTACATAAAAACCTAGCAAGCCCACACCTAACCTAACCCAACCCAACTGAAACCCTCTCAAACTTAGAGCCCAGGTCGAAAATCGAGAGACAGGGAGACCCGAGAGAGAGATAGAGAGGGGCTGATTTTATGTAAACTGGCTTCATCAATACTCTGATATAATATTAGTCAATAGGGTTCTCCAAAAAATTATACACTCATCATTAATTCCTTATAGTTTTAAAATACTAAAATTATAACTAATTTTATAATAAAAAAGTTTATAAATTAAAGTGATAATAAATGTGATTTTTTTTAATCAACAACATAATAAACGAAAACTATATTTTCATTTTATGTTTAAATATTAACACCGTGATGTTTGTATAATACTAAAATTTATAATAGGGTAGCGTGACTCTTATAAGTCACAAATGTAGCTTCATGTCCAAAACAAAATAATTAGATGACAAATTGGCTCTTCTTGATAGAGCATTAGCTGTTATTAGTTGTTCAAGTATGTGTTTTTGACGTAAAACATACAACACATGCCTTCCTAGAGGAACAAGGGTGCTAGAAGTTATGGCACAAGATCAAGGGGTGCTAGTAGAGGCTATCACGGCGACAGTGTTGGAATTACATGAAATTTGGCAAATTGACAGGAACCAACATTCTGATCTAGACTCAATATTATCTCAAGTGTTGCCTAAATTTAGACAAATTCTTTCGTTAAGTCCCCAAAAAAAGTGTTTTTGCTATTTATAATAATATTTGTTTTTTCCTTAATAACTTTTAGTTTAAAAGTCAGAATAAAGTCTCTCTTTTTTTTTAGATGTCTTTTAGAGATAGTATTTTCAATTTCTGAAATTATTTTCAATTTTGCTATTTTTGGTCGAAATTATTATTTTATCACCTAATTATGTGATTAGCGTGAATTAGGGTTTCTGGGTGTTTTCCTAACTACTATAGGTTTTCTTTTGCTAGTTAAACATATTGTAGCATCTAAGGCAGTTCAGTTTTTAGATTTATAAAAAATACAGACTTTGTATATTTCTTTCTGATGGATTTAAAAATCCTATCACCTTGTGAATTTAAGAAACCCCTCGTGAATTCGAGGTTTTCATTCAAAAGCTAACATGTTTAGTTTCTTTTCCATTCAAAAAGCAATGTGTTTATTTTCTTGTAGCTTACGCAACATCAGTTTCACATGTAATTTTTATTAAAACATGTCTATCAGTGATAAGTTAGAGATCAAAATTAGGTTGTAACTGTTCCTAACTGCTAGAATTTAGTTTATGGGGTTAGAGCATTCACACCAAGTCATTCATATCTGATTTTGGGGTTAAGAAAGAGATAGAAATTGTTTGGTGTTAAGAAACAAAACAAACGATTAGAATTTTGTATCTTCAACTTACAATTTCAGTTCAAATTCACCTATATATGGACCTGAGTGCAAAATGGTGTGCATAATTAACACTGCCTCTATGCTTCTAAACCCCAACGTGCATGATTCAATTAAAAGAGTTATGTTTTATGGCTTAATCATTTTATGACTACCATAGTCATTGTTGGGCAAAGTGGTACCTCATTTTGCCATGAGGGCTGGGGGTATCAAATTACCATAGCCATTGTTGGGCAAAAGTGATACCTTTTTTGCCATGAGGGCAGGGGGTATCCATGGGCGTGTTCCAGCCCTAAGATATTAAGTATGACAACATGTGGTGGCCCAAGATATTAAGTATGATAGTAGCAATTATGATTAGGATAAATACACACATATACTGTCAGTGCAAAAATGATGTGTGCGTTTGTTTATGTGCGTTAAGTGGTGTGTAATAAACACCACTCAAAAGAATATTTATGGACAAACATGACCAAAACCCCACCCTTCGAAGCTTGATGTAAGACCAACCAAGTACATGTTTCATATTATTTACAAAAATGATCAAAACCTGTCCTTATAAGATGTTCCATACACAATGAGGTAAGGTACAGTTCGAACAACAGTGTCGATTGGTATTGCAAAGTTAACACCTGATGATACTCCTGTCCCTGCAATACAATGAAAAACCAATAGCATTCAAAACTTTGATCTTGGCTTCTAGCATCTTTATTATATTTTAGATTGAATAACTAATTTGTTCCTCTAATTATTGGGTGAAGTTCAATTTAATCCCTCAACTATAAATTGTAATAACTTAACCTATATATATATATATATATATATATATATATATATATATATATATATATATATATATATATATATATATATATATATATATATTATTCTAGTAGAAATAAGGTTCGTGAAATATGAATTTTCTTAAGGTTCAAAAATAAGGTTCGTGAAATAGGACCTCATCGTTCTCCTATTTCTCCCTCTCCCCCTCTCTCTCTCTTTTTAATTCCATTTCTTTTAATTTATTTATACAGTTGTGTTTAGTTGGAGAACCTGTGGTACAATACCTAGGAAAATGTACCTAAGTTTTTCTCTTTTCCCCTTTACTTTCTCCCATTCTTTATCCTTCCAAATGCTGAACGAGTTACTGAAGATTATATCACAAAAGGCAATGCACCTTTGAAGTGAACAAACAAGTGGCTTAAGCTATTACAGTGGGATATCAAAATGTCAGGTCAAAGGTGCAATTAAGAGAAGTAAAATTAACTAAGAAGCATCTCTTCACCTTTGCGAGTAAAAGTTGCAGTATTGACTCCGATAACATGGCCATATGAGTCAATTAATGGCCCTCCTGAATTACCTGTACAGATTCCATGCAACAAAGTATGAAGGATCATGGAATGAAAATTAGCATTGGTAAGAATAGCAATTCATTTAACTATAAAATTAGCATTGGTAAGAACTCAGTTCCACTTTGTCATATAAAAAACAATAATTCTAATCTATTCAAGATTGTGGAATGCAAATCCTAAACTATAAAACCACCCTCAATGCAGATAAAAAGCAAATGACTCAATCAAAGTACAAATTATATCCAAATAATTCAATCGATCATAAGGTTAATTAATTGAGGAAAAATTAAAATGAAATTAAAGGACACTTCAATACAAAGTTACATTTTACTTGAATAAAAACTCTATACTTGATATCTTATATCAGTGGGTGTAATAATCAGATAAATATCCAAAACTATTCTGAAAATTTGAACAAACCATAAATTCATAAAATCTTAGAAATTTTTTGTGAAGACAACTGCCTCCACTCAAATGTCTACAGTTCCACCAGTGAACTAGGTAATGCCTCATTGTTTGCTGGGTAGCTAATTATAGTAGCATGATCTTATGTCACTCGACAATGACAAAGAGTAATGGTTGCATATTTGCAATATACAAAACTGAGTAAATCTTCAACAATAAAGAATTTAGATATAATAGGATGGATTGAATAAATATAATCTTTACTGAAGTAAGAGAAAGAGTGATGATTATCAAAGGAATTTCAAATATTTGAAAACAAAATGAAATTTACCTGCATTAATGTCAGCGTCTGTTTGAATTGCTCCTCGAATGGCCCTTCCATTTGGCGAGGGTATCTCCCTGCCTAATCCACTGACTACCTGCACAACACAAAGTAACAAATACATGGATGTTAGACTCTTTTACCAAAGACAGGGCCACATGCCAATGAGAAAAGAACACTCTCAATTGACTGCTAAAAGCCTCAAAGTGCTCCAAAACAAAGTACAATAGACTTAAAATAGATTATGACCTCAGTTGTGAAATTTCATAGTTCACGCTTGGTATTAAAAATTTATTTTTTTATTTTTTTTGCTTCTTCTTTTCTTTTGGTTGGTTATATAGCAGACATATTAGAGAAATTACCCCTGTTGTCAGAGTGTTCTCATATCCATAAGGATTTCCAATGGCAAAGCAGCTTTGACCCACATGTAAATTCTGAGATGTGCCAACAGCAACAGGCTTTAATTCAATCCCTTCAACATTAACCTGCCCATCATATTATGTTTGAATAATTTTACATAGAGATGACATAATGCAAAGCACCCACAATTAGACAAATATGTCGTCATGTGGAAGGGAGGAAAGGAATGAATAAGGAAATTTGTCCATAGAAGTGACTCTTCGAAATCTCTCCTGTTTATGCAGATAATGAATGGAGTACACATTGTAAATTAGTTTTATATGTTCTTTGCAAAGGTGAAAAGGGAAAATCCATGGATACTTCCATCTCATGTGCATTTCATGCTGCGGGTCATACTTGAAAGGCCTTCTATCTTGTCTTTGACCGGTACTTTTATATTGAGTAAATATGATTCCGAGAAAGCTGGTAACCCATCATATATGAGCTGAGGTCAAAACAAAGACTTCATAGCTGGGAGATAATAATACATCTCTTGGAATGTAAAATCTCACTTCATTACATAACATTACAAATTTTTAGTTCAGTTTGCTAGAATAATTGCATGGTAATCAACAAATGATAGAGTTTCTAAGTTTTTGTCCAGCCCATGGGAGGTATATCAGGAAGAGCTACATAGAAAATGATAACTCAATGTTTTTTTGTTAATGGAAGGAGTCAAATAGGTGAAATTTTTGCTGGGAAGCATTTGATTCCCCCCCAAGCCCCAGAATTGACTCTAAAGAGCATGAAGCATTCCCATTTAGGCCTTGAAGCTATGCTTGCCAAAGGTCTCCTCTGTCTCCGCTCTCCCCCCCCCCCCCCCCCCCCCCCCCCTACCACCATTATCCTTCACTATTCTATGAATTTGCATTAGCTGAAAGAAGATGTTCTCATATTGCTTTAATTTTTTTTAAGATTAATTGCAAGGTTTTAGGGATTACATCAATATGGAAAATATCTAATTAAAATCAATATTCAAAATTCTAAAAAACAATTCAAAAATAAAATAAAATCTTAATGATTTTGGAGCTCCTTGCATCAAACTTTTCCTCCAATTAGAAAGTTCAACTTTTGTTTCCCTTACCAAATACATTTTCTAGACTTTTTGTTACCATATATAGTAGTTAACCATGGCATGTCAAATCAAACATGATAAAAAACTAAGCTTTGTAATAGCATATATCCAATCCTAAAATCTTCAACTTGATGAATGAAACTCTATTCAACAACGAAAATACAAAGAGAATAAAATTATATAAGTTTTCATATAAGATAGTATACAAGGCAAACCACACTGAGTAATAGGTCATGAAAGCTAAGATTTAAATTTAATGATCCCCAAGAAAGATTTGTCTTTGTTTTGTTTATCTCAAGAGTGATCACCAAGAAGCCTCTAGTTGGAACAAAACCGTCGCTCCTTTGAGAACATGGAGAAGATGTTGGATGAGTTAAAGGTTTTATGCTAGCGTAGTCTTTTTGCGTGGGCTCGTTGTTGGGACTTTACTGATTCTTTGTCTCTTTCAGAGTTTATGTTTTCCCTTAGATTATCTTTCTGATTTCCTTATCTTTTGTTTTGTTGTTTGGTTTTTCTGTTTCTTGTTGTTCATCATCATGAACTTCTAGTACTTTTCTTTTTCCTCATTTATAACAATTCTCTGATTACTTATCAAAAAAAAAAAGTAGTAGCTGGGAATATTAAAAGCACTAATAAGCCTATTAAAACATTTTTGTTTTGATAGGTAATCAGAAAACTTATATTAAAGAGGGAAAAAAAATAAATGAGAATTACAAGATGTTCATGATGATGAACAACAACACAACACAACAGCAACACAGCACAACAGCAAGAGAGATGTATTGTGTTGTGCAAACATGCATTGCTAGGTAAAAGAGATGGATTGCCAATATTATAGCTTGATTCACATCACAACCCTGCTCCCAGTGTTATCTCACACAAAGATAAATTAGTAAAAAAACTTTAATGATTGATTTATCATCACAATCATGCTGAAGACCCCACAATCAAATCCTAGGGCCATGCATGAGTTAGTCGTTTTGATGATGCAGATTCAGGGGTGTTGCAAGGGCTGCTTCTTGGTTATGTGAGGGCTGCCACTCTCTAGTGCATTATTGTCTTTTAAGAAAAGGATAACATAAAATTCCATTTATTAAATACTCACAAAATTTATCTTTCAATTGATTTCAGATGCAATCAATTCATCATTACCGTGTTGATGCTTAATTTGCACCTCAGCTTCTAACTTGACTATAAAACTTACCTCCACACCTCAATCCTAAATGTGAAATCAATTGTCAATCCATCATTATTCTCTGTATCAATAATTTTCTTAATGTCTTTTCCAACCACAATGGGCTAGTTGATTTAGAATGGACAATACAAACTTTCCTTCTATAGAGAGAATGTCAAAAGTCAACATGTAAGAAATTTAGGAGTAGAAAAGTACTAATAAAAATCATCCCAGCCAAAAAACAAAATTACGGTGAAATTTGGTGACTTGAAGGGAATCATGGTAAGGATCAAAACTCATCGCCTTACAACCATGACCTACACTGCTTTTTGGGAAAATTCCTTTAATTAGGCCTTTTGCTAGTTATGATAGATTTTCTTTATGTTATAACTTTCAATTTAAAATTCAAAATAAGGTCTAGTTTGTTTTGAGATGTCTCCTAAAGACTATAGCATTTGATTTGTAATATTCTAAATTTTTTTCTTTTTGGTAATTTTTCCTATTTTTGAGCCTAATTCCATGCTTAACAAAAAATTAGGAAGTTTTAGGTGTCTCCTATCCACCCTAGGAGTACTTTTGTTTAGGGTTTTCTAAGGGTCTCCTTGCAGCACTATCTTTTCCTATTTATGTACATTGTAGCCACCAAGGCAATTTTGTTTTTCGTTAATAAAATTTTTTTGAGAGTTTTCTCCTATAATTTTCTAGTGGATTCCAGAATTCACCTTATGGATTCAAGGATTATCATCTTAAAAAAAAAAGTGTTTGATTTCTTGTGGCTTTTTGTCTGCATCACTTGTGGAATTGACATCATAAACAGTTCCATTGAGATAAGTTTATGTCATCTAGCATTAACTATATCTATTAATTGTTTTTCAAGTATGAAATTTTCTCCACCTCTTCTCCTTATATGACATTTGTACACCAATTTTTACGTATATATGATCTGGTGCTGAAGCAAACAGCATTTAGTAACAATGCAAAACTTCTGAGTCCAAGGAAAATTGTATAAGTTAAGAGGAAACAGATAGATGTATATGCATTTCAAAGTGCAACATCTAAATGTAAAAATAATTAACAAGTTCCATTTCATCCCAACCACAAATCATCCGTTGATTCTTCAACATTATTCAGTTCAGACCTCCACTTAGTTTCATCCAAGCTTCATCCTAGTCTAGGCAGATCACCTGGGTTTGGGTCTATAAGCAATAAAAATTTCCCCATGAAGACTTGCTTTCGCTATGGCTATGGTGGGTTCCCTTAACCAAGCCACTACCTATGAGTCACTAGCTCTTTTCTTCAACAGGCACACGATCAGAGCCCCAAGCTCCTCCTACTACTTGGGAGCTTATGGTTTCATGTTATTTCACTCCCTGATACTTCACTATCAGTCAAGGGTGTTTAACCTTACAAAGTGATCCTTCCTGATTCAAATTCCATGTTCTCCATGATGCTCAGGTCAAAGCTTAAGCTAGTGATGCTTTCGGCTATTGGACTCTCACCATCTAGGGTGCAACACTCCACTACTGCTTCATTGCTCTACCAGAAAATGAGGTTAAGTTACCTTAAGCACTTTCATGCTCCTCTACAATATAGGCAGTAGACTATTTTACATTGTTACCTTCTTAGTTTTTGAACTTATATTTTAACCTAGTCAATATCGAAATAGTCTATGAGATAAGCCTTATCATGAGGTACCTCCTGGAATTCGCTCTAAGTTGTTTGCAGCTTCTTTTTTTTTCTTTTTTCTTTTCTTTTTCTATTAAAGTAAGTCTACATTATATATCAATGATAAGAAGCTTAATATGTGGCAAAGAAATTAAGTGACAGTTTCAGTGCACACCTTAAGGACAGCCAGATCATATGCTGGATCAACACCAATAATCTTTCCTTCCCTGTAAAAGCCATTGCCTCTTGTGTCTGCTACATAAATCTGTAAATACAGAACCAAAGCATTGTTACTCAAACAAAGGGCTAGTACATTAACTGAATGATGATTGTCAAAACAAGTGAAACAAAAAATAATAACTAAAAGAAAAGAGCCAAAACCTTACAACGATGTATCCCGCTCCCATCTGTTGCCAATTTAGCTACAACATGGTAATTAGTGACCTGTCACACAAAAATAAGACTTTTCTCATTAGTATTGGAGAAATCACCCATAAGTATTAAAAACATATATATAATTAGATTGGTAAGTACGCATATCACTAACTCATACATAAAATTCAAGCTTAAAATGAACCCATCTTTAAGTTTTCTAGAGAAAAGTATAAATGCAGGTAAATATGTAAGTATCAGCTGCAACATTGGGTGTCAGGATGTTAGCAATATGGTATATTTTGTTATATGATATTCATTTTTCAAATTGTTTAGGAAAAGATGTTAAACCATCAACAAAACCCAGGTGTTGCATGGTGTTTTCTTCTGCAAAGATAATCTGATGACAGTAATTGTTTAGGGAACTCGCTACTGAACTTTGCAGATAAGGATAACAAAGAAGCAATAGCATATAACGCTAAAGATGGATTCAAATACAAGAACAGAAGACAGGAAAGCTTACAATGTGACCAAACTTATCCCAGATGAAGCCTGAACCTGTCCCTTCAACTTTTGCATTTTCATCCTCAATAAGATTGACATCATCAGAAGTGGTCCTGGGGCTTCCAACTATTTCGAGGTCTTTAATAAAAACAACAGATGGTGAAGCTTCCTACAATAATTCGAAAATAACTCCGCCAGTTAAGCAATCAATACAAGCATGCAGGGCAAAGATGAAAATTAAAAAAAAAAACACACAACTGATTAATATTTATGCCTTCTTTCTTTCTTTCTTTCATTTTTTGATATGTTCTGGCCCTAAGGGGAGGAGGAAAGGGGAGATTCAAACTAGTGACCTTCACTTCATAAGGCATGGTATCAAGCCAATTGTGTTACCCCTTGGATTTATAATTCAGTCTTTTCTAATAGCAATTCAAGAAAATGGCTTATGGTGGAGGTGTGCACTGTCTCTGTCTCTATCTCTTCAATGTGCTGCTTAAGGTTAATTTATTGAAGCAGTATGTCCCTTATCAGCAATTAGGGCTTCCACTCTAAATATTTGTACATATTCTAAAGAAATTTTTTTGGTAAATAATAAACCTTAAATTTTTTTTGAAAACAATAAACCTTAAATTTTGATCTTGGTTTTAAATTAAACCCTAAAGTTGTAATTTTTAAAATATACCTCTATTGTTTAAATAAATTGCAATTGGTTTTCTCATAGTCATAGGCGACTTAAAACCTATTTTATTCCAAAAATAAAAAATCATATAGAGCACTAAAAAACCCTTCATAGGAATTTTACCAAGTGGTATTATAGCGTCAAAAAGGCCTAAATTGATTTTTTTTTTTTTTTTTTTAAATTTGGGTACCCAAATGCGAAAAGAAAATTACAAATTGTTCCAATCACTCAAAACAGAAGCAAAAATGGTTGAAATAAATGGCCACATTCACAACAACTAGTAGTAACAGATAGAGAGCAAATTATTGTTATTAAAATGTCCCCCAAAAACAAATGCAGAAACAGAAGAAAAAGAGTGAGTAAGAGGAAGAGTAATAAGACCTGGAAGAGTTGCACTACTCTGTCTTCTTCTTGCTCAAGTGGGTCTTCTTGTTGCTGTTGGGCAAGTGCAAGGTGAGTTAAAGAAGAAGCAACTGCAACAAATAGGCTTGGACCAAATGCTATTGCCCTCCGCCTTGTAAGGAGGTTCTTCTGTGACTCTGGGGTATTAGAGGAAGACGAAGTAATGTTGTGTTTGTGGATTGGAGGGAAGTGATTGTGAATGTGAAGGAGAGAAAAAGAACCCAACACCATTACTGCCATCTTACTGTTTACTTCTTTCTTGCACGGGTGTCCAGTCCAACTGATAACTGTTTTTGTTTTTTTTTTTTTTTTAAAAAAAAAAGATAAAAGTCGGCTGCCTACGTGGCCCAAAACCAAAAACTTTTGCCCTTTTTTTTTGGCTGAATATTACTTATAAAAAAAAAAAAAAAAACCTTTCCAACAAAATCCTTTAGACCTGTTTGTTATTATTATTTAAACAATATTTTTTTAGTATTTAAACATTATACATATTTTTATATACTTTTTTACACACACTTATTTTTAAAAAATATAAACAACGTTATTAGAAATTTTTTGTGAAATTGGCCTAAGTTTTATATATGGGTTTGCCCACCCTTAACACATTTTTTTAAAAGACAATTTTTTTTAATTAATACAAATTTTTATTGAAAATATTTAAAGCTATCAAAATTGACAGTCACTTTTTTTATTTTCCCAAAAAAAATTTAAAAAATATTTCTTAAACCAATATTCTTAGAGCATAAATTAACTTTTTCATATATATATATATATATATATATATAGAGACTTTATGACATGGGTGAAATTATTCAGAGAAATGAGGAATATAAAATTGGTAGAAGGAATGCCGAATTGACAAATAATTAAGTAATAGTGTTACCAAATTATTGAAAAAAATTAGAGAGAAAATTTGCACGTAATTTCATAATGGAGATACCGAATTACAATCAACTCTCTCCTACTCGAACACTATTGGATGTTGGTCACAAATAACTCAATATGCATTTATTGTGCAAAATGTATTTTTGTTGTAGTACTTGTGCAAATATACACAAGAATTGTAGTTTTGCATTTTAATTTTTTATTCTTTTTGTATTTTCCAAGGATAAAGAAAAGGTGTTGATGATGGTTGTAATGCAAGAAAGAAAAACGATTAAGAAAATTAAGGAAAAAATGATATTTAATTTAATGAAATAGAGTTTAGAATTATAATTTGATGCAAGCGTTTTGAAAAATAGTTAGGTAAAATAGAAAAAAGAATATTCTTATTCTAAAATAGATAAAAAATAAAAAAAAATAAAAATTTCACAAGCTATTGTGAATGTTCTTAGCCATGATGGTATATATTATAAGGTAGCCTTTAGATTATTATTTCATGAATTTTATTACAATAAATTGCAAATAATTGACAAAAATAATTTTGGTCAAATTATTGCAATTGTATCTTTATTGTAATAGATAATTGTTTCATATTTTTTATTACAATAGATTGTAAAATAAGTATTAGATCATTGTAATAATATACTCATTGCAGATTCATGTTTGTCATTGTAATAGATTGTAAAATAATTTATATTTAGTTATTGCAATGATATATTTGTTGCAACAAGCTGCATCTTCAAAATTTCTATTGTAATATATTGCAAAATAATTAGTATCAAATTATTACAACGGTATTTTCAATTTAAGTTATTGCAAAAAAATTTCTAAATTCAATTTAGTATTAAAGCCTCTATTGCAATTGAAAATTATAAATTATTGCAACTAATTATTATTAATGTAATAATTTACCATTTTTAAGTTACTATTGCAATGACTTTTAATTTGTAAATATGATATTATGTCTAATACCACAATACTAATTTTGGTGTATTAAAATTGTAATAGACTTATTTTGGTATAGTGAATATAGCAAGGTTTCAGGCTTCATCGTATATACTTTTTCCAAAGTCGATGTGTTCCCTATGCTTTCACATTCATTTCATCTTCACTTATGTTTCTCATTTCTGGAACCAAAATGCTAATGAAGGCTTCCATCGCTAGAGCATGCATGGCAAAAAGGAAAACAATATATTCCTTGTAGGTGCATCCAACGGGCACTGATATGTAGGCCATTAAGCTCAAGAGTAACATGGAAATTGTCAATGTCAAAATAGATCCCATACATTTAGCTTTCCGAGGTAAAGGAACACTAAGCCATCCTAGTGGTCCACTGATCACTGCATATCCATCCACATAGAAAAAATGTAAACAGAAATGGCAACAACAACATCCACTTCGTAGTACACCACACTATAGTCATTCAATCGCAGTAGACCAAATATCATAAATAATGTGAAGGCCATCGTAGATGCAGAAAATCGCAGCACTACCTGTCTTCTGTATTGACCAACTAATAGAGCTCCCAGAATTACCATAATGAAATTTGTATACCCAATTGCCATGGATGAAATATAAGAAGTATAGGCAAACACACTAACAGAAGTTAAAAATATTAGGGCAAAGAAGTTTATGGCAAAAATTCCCGTCATTTGCATAAAATCTCTCATACACATGCAATAAATGGATATGGCATATACTAGAGGCTAAAAGGATGAAACAAGGAACTATAAACTCCCTCACTCTTTGCTATTAATTTTATTTTCATAAAATGAACAATAATTGGTTGTCTTTGCAAATTGCATTTCTTGGTAAACACCAAAAAGTGTGAGCGGTTCCTTCGTGTTAACAACACCTCCTATAATCAAAATAGCAAATATAAAACCCATATTCACACGTATATTTCATTTCTTTTGGTGTAAAACATTTTAGAACTTCCAGAATTACCATACATTGTCAATGTCAAAATAGATCCCATACATTTAGCTTTCCGAGGTAAAGGAACACCAAGCCATCCTAGTGGTCCACTGATCACTGCATATCCATCCACATAGAAAAAATGTAAACAGAAATGGCAACAGCAACATCCACTTCGTAGTACACCACACTATAGTCATTCAATCGCAGTAGACCAAATATCATAAATAATGTGAAGGCCATCGTAGATGCAGAAGATCGCAGCACTACCCGTCTTCTGTATTGACCAACTAATAGAACTCCCAGAATTACCATAATGAAATTTGTATACCCAACTGCCATGGATGAAATATAAGAAGTATAGGCAAACACACTAACAGAAGTTAAAAATATTAGGGCAAAGAAGTTTATGGCAAAAATTCCCGTCATTTGCATGAAATCTCTCATACACATGCAATAAATAGATATGGCATATACTAGAGGCTAAAAGGATGAAACAAGGAACTATAAACTCCCTCACTCTTTGCTATTAATTTTATTTTCATAAAATGAACAATAATTGGTTGTCTTTGCAAATTGCATTTCTTGGTAAACACCAAAAAGTGTGAGCGATTCCTTCATGTTAACAACACCTTCTATAATCAAAATAGCAAATATAAAACCCATATTCACATGTATATTTCATTTCTTTTGGTGTAAAACATTTTGATATATTTTAGTACACCAAAATAAGTCTATTACATTAGGTGTTAATATAACAAAATTAGTATAGTAGTACTAGACATAATATCACATCTAAATATTAAAAGTTGTTGCAATAGTAACTTAAAAGTAGTAAGTTATTACATTAATAATAATTAGTTGCAATAATTTATAATTTTCAGTTGCAATAGAGGCTTTAATACTAAATTGAATTTAGAAATTTTTTTGCAATAACTTAAATTGAAGATATAATTTTTTTTTTTTTTTGCAATAACTTATATTGAAGAAATTGTTGTAATAATTTGATACCAATTATTTTGTGATATATTACAATAGAAATTTCAAAGAGACAGCTTATGACAACAAATATAACATTGCAATAACTAAATATCAATTATTTTACAATTGCAATGACAAACATGAAGCTGCAATGAATATATTATTATAATGATCTAATACCAATTATTAATTTTACAATCTATTGTAATAAAAAATATGAAACAATTATCTATTACAATAAAGATATCATTGCAATAATTTGACCCAAATTATTTTTGTCAATTCTTTGCAATCTATTGCAATAAAATTTGTGAAATAATAGCCTATTGCTACAAGATATTTGAAGTAGTAAATTATCTATTGCAACAACAAATATATTATTACATCAAAATTGTTATTAAAATATTTAAGTTTTATTGCAACAAAATTTTTTTTACCACAAACCAATTATTTCAAATTTTATTGTAACACTTTGCATAAACTATTGCAATGACTCTAATGTTATTGCAATAATTTTTTTTGTTGTAACAAACTTTTTTTTTTTTTAGTGATTTATATATGCTAGTTTTACTTTTTCTCTAGCTCTTCTTCAGTATAAATAGTTTGGTTTAGGGGCGGCGCTATTCTATATTCAGGGGTTCAAATGAACCCCTTGAATTCCAAAAAAAAAAAATTATATATATAAAAAATATATATTTTTTGTTAGTTTAATACTTTAATTTATTTTTAAAAATATTTTTGCACACCCTGACTTAAATTTTGCACACCCTTATTACAAGTATTTCTAACTCTAAGAGTAAAGAATCAATGTTTGTGAATTGTAAGTATCACTCTTTTTTATAAATGTATATTATGTGTGTGAGAGTGTGCCTAATATTAATTGTGTGCATTACTTTTTGTTATAATGCTATTTGTGTGAATTATAATTTGTGTGGACGTTTGTGTGTACAATATAAATTTATACAATTAGGAAATAAAGATGGTTTGTTACATGTGTGTGTATTGTTATCATGTTATAATAACTTTTTGTTATCAAGTTAGTAAAACTTAAGAAAAAAAAATTGTAAAGCTAGTGGTTGTCCAAGCATTTGATTGGTTAAGTAAACACAAGTGTATAAGTTTATATATGAATGAGTGTGATTGTGTGCGTCAATAATTAATATGAAGCTAATAAGTTAAGTTTAGTCATTTAGTTTAAAATATTTTATAAAAACAATAACAAATAAATAATAACAACTATATAAAAATAAAAATGTTAGATAAACTTAACAAAATAAAATAATCATAACCTCATAGCTACATACATTGACAATAGATACTCATAATGAACTATCATATGACAATTTAAAATTTAAAAACTTATAGAAGAAAATTGTAAAACTTCATGTATTAATTTTTTTTTTTTATCGATAATTCGATATATTCAAGTTTTTTTTATTAAAATTTTTTAATGACCCTCCTAAAAAAAATTTCTGGAGCCATCACTGGTTTGGTTCTTCTAGCAGTATAAGACTACTCCTTCTAATTTTGATATGTAGGCATCTGATACAGTAATTCACAAGTTCAATGGTATCGGTTAATGCATCTACTGCCAACTTATTTTCTCCTTAGCTAAATTGTATTATTGTGATGTGTAACAAGCCACGTGTCAGATTTTGTATTTACTGTATTTAAGAAAATATCAAATCAGACAACAAGTTGGTGTTACTTTTATTGTTTATCAAAAAAATAAGACAACAAGACGATGTCGTTTGATATCTTTTTTTATTTGGATTCCATTGGTAACGAATTCTACCGACTAAAAATAGAGAGGCACGTGAATCCGTGTTTCATTTTAAAAGAGGAAATTACTACTATTTAAATAGAAACGTCACCGTCAGTGTGATTTAAGTGTAACGACGTCGTCTTATTTTAAGTTTGGATCCTTGATTGCTATAAAAACGACATCACTTCATTGCTGTATTGACTCTCATGCTCTGCCTGAGTTTTTAGTTTAAACTTTTAACATATCAGTGTAAAAGGATGACTATGATTTTGTTAGGACTGAGCACGGTTCTGTTTGGGTTGGGTTTAGATCCGACCCATACACCAACCTGGATCGGGTGAGTCAATTATATTTTTAAAGGGTGTTACTGTTATTACATTTCTATGTGTATTACTTGACTAATTGTATTTTGTCATTTTTGCTGAATATTATCTTTAAATAACATTCAAAATTCAAAGCATCAATTGTGAGGGGTGAATATATCATCAAGAGATTATGTCAAATACAAGCCTTGATAAGTATATGCATAATTCATTATTTACGTATTTGATCTATGAGTAATTCTTTTTTATTTTAAAATTTTTTATTTATTGTATTTTGTACATATTCTATTATTGTTCTTGATTATAGCATCTATTTGTGTCAAAAGAGTCGATATCCCTGATATATTATCTAATACAATTTGAAGGACTACTAGTACTAGTACTGATTTAATGGCCAGTACGATATATCCTTTTGGTATGGCCAGTATCAGTATAATATTGACTTACTTTATAATTAATATATTTGTGTTCTTGTTTGCCACAAAAATAAATTAAAATTTTACAATATTTCTAACATTCTCAATCCAAGAGACAGTAAATAAAGAATATTTTAGTTGAGATTGAGATAATTGATAAAATCATAGTGATGTAAATATTTCAAACCTAGTTTTATGGTTCATTATTTTATTTATATATATTTTTAGGTTAATGTTTATGGTTATATTTACATTATGTTCATGTTCATATTTGTGCTTGTATTTGTATTATTGTTTTTTATTGCACATATACTTTGCATGATTATATCTTTTCTTATTCCTCACATATTTGTATCACTAAAACAAAATCCAATTGAAGAAAATAGAGTCAATGCATGTTTGGCCATGAAAATGAAAGTGGATAAAGGTATTGCTTTTGGTGTTTGCTCCTTTTAAGATTTTGATTTGGATAAAAAGTATATTTGATTAGTTGGGACATTTGAGGATGAGGAGGTAATAATAATAATAATAATAATAGGTCAAGAGTATGAACATTACATAAAATAGGGATAATTAGTGCAATTCTAAGATTTTACTATTTGTACATGGGCTCTTCAAAAGTTCTGATACTTTTTGATATGTTTATGAGGTCAAAAAGATGGACGTCTATATACACCGGAAAAAAAAATGGTTGGTCCGCCATAGATATATTTATAATGTTAGGATAACAGTTGGAGCCCTTTCAGGCAAAAGAAGTTACATTTATACATACCATAGAGGCAAAATTCCTTATGTATTGGGCCAACTCAGATTATTGCTCGAGTCAATTTTGATATAATTCGCCCAGAGTCCATTTACCTATAATGTGTTACAAGCAAGCATTGGCTTCAAGGTTGAGGTGGTCATATTTGGACTCGTGCTAATGGGTGATTATTTTGCAATTAGTACTCGTGGTGCACTGATTGCTGTAGGAGGCCAGACTTTTAATCTGAGTTAATTAATGTCCTCCTTATTTACTGATCTCATTCAATTGGTAATTCACAGAACACACTTTTTGAATTTATTACTTCATATAAATTAATAAATGGTCATGAACATGACCATGACTATTGTTAAAACCATTCCATACTATATTGTTCCTAATACAAGCAACAACAAAACAAAGCATATATTTTTCAAGATCAAGTGGTTGATACAATTATAGTAATGTGAATATTTTGATCTAATTTATTGTTTCATTGTTATTTATAAAATTAACTAAGGTAAAATACTATTTTGGTCCCTAAACTTTACCAAAAGTTTGTTTTTATTCCTTGAACTTCAAAAAGTTCTTTTTTCATCCCTAAACTTTGTAAATGAGTTTTTTCAATAGTTTAAAAACAAAAATAGGGATAAAAAAAATAAAAAAATAAAAATAAAAAACTATTTTCAATAGTTTAGGGATGGAAAACAAATTTTTGGTAAATTTTAAGGACATAAATAAAACATTTTCAATAGTTTAGGGACGAAAGATAAACTTTTCAATAGTTTCGGGATAAAAAATGAATTTCTCAAAGTTTAGAGATGAAAAACAAATCTTTTATAAAATTTAGGGACTAAAATAGTATTTAACCCAATTAAATATGTTTATGCTTATGTTTATGTTTGTTGTGAGGATTGAAGTTGGCAAATTCCATGACTTTGTAGTATTTTATTAAGTTTGTAATGCATTTCGATGTCTAAATTCAAAAAGCTGAAGATGTAGCACAAAAAAAGTGTATGTTAACTCAGTTTTGGTAGGTTCATAACAAAAAGATAAGGCTATACATTGAATGAAGTGAGGGAAGGTTTAATTTATGCTACAAAAGCAAAAGGATTGTTAGGGTTTAAAGTTATTAATTTAGCACTTTTGACAAAACAAGGATGACAACTCCTCACAAAGAAACCATTCTTGTTACTCAAAGTGCTAAAAATGAGAAACCATCTTATTTGCAATTTTTAGAGACCAAAGTTAAACCAAATGACTCATAGGCATGGTGGAGCATCATGGAGGCAAGGAAGGTGATTGAAATGAGGAACAAAAGTAGCATATAGATATAGAAAGATGAATGGATTCTTACTCCTACAACATATAGGAAACTGTATGTGAATGCCATAGGAGATGAATTGATTAATGTATAACCAGGGGCGGAGCCAAGGGGGGGTGAGAGGGGGTAGTTGCCCCCCCTGAGCTCGCCAAAAAAATCATGTATGATATACTCTTATTATAGTTGAAAGTAGTTTGCACCATCCACTGACAGAAAACTTCTCAAAAGCAAAAAACTAGTATTCCCCTCATGGTAAGTCCTAGACTCTAGAATCAAGATTGAATAGTAGGTGCCAGTCCCACAAATTTTTAAAAAATTAAAAAACTCTCCCATGCCTTTATAAACGTTAGTAGAAATACACTGCTGAAAAGCAAGCAATGCTAATAAACAAAATATTTTCCACAACAAATTTCACAACTTTTAAGATGTTATTTATTTTCATTTTGGTTGATCATTGACATTATTTTATTGTCTACATTTACAAATTGTCAGCTCAATAATTGTTAAAAAAAAAAAAAAATGGTGACTCTAGACTAACTATTAAAGGAAACCTTAGAGCATCTACTAATCTTTCTCTTCCTTCTCTTCACAATTTCAAATTTTGAATTTTTGTTATAATCCAAAATTTTAACTACTTAGAATAATTAAAGAAGAAAATTGAATTTTACTTAGTTTTTTAAAAGCATTCCTGACAATGAGACACGTATACAACTTTGTAGGCATATTGCTATATTCTTAACACTTTAGTATTGATTTATTTTTTTAATTTCTTTGAAAAAATAATCAAATTATATGATTAAACTGTACACATTCAAGTTAATTTCTCAATTTAATTATCATTAATTAACTATTTACATTGAGGGCATTTGAGTCAATTAAACTAAGTATAAAAAAATAAATTAAAGTTTACATTTGTATTAGATTGTGTGTGACAAATGACAATTACATTAGCACATAATTTCTTATTTATTTGTTATTAATATTGAATTGCTATTTTTTAGAATAATTTTACTTTTAATATTTTCTTTTTTAATCTTGCCCCCCCTAAATTGAAATCCTGACTCCGCCACTGTATAACTGACACTATGGGAATTCCAACTCATGGACTATATCTTTCTACTAGTTGAAGGAGAGGAAATCAAATGCATTTCATTCATCCATAGAATTGCAGATGTTAGATTAATCTAGACTGGAACAAATAATTATAATTCCATGATTAGAAGTGCCTACCAATTATTGATGGAGGATTATGGCCGTGAACAAGTAGCTAGCAAAAATTCAAATTAAGCACAACAAACCCAATTATGATAAGAAATATGACACTTTGTAATGCTGAACAAAAACACAATAGGCTAGATATAGTTCTAGCTTTGCAAAGCCTTAACAAACCAAAGAAAAATAAACCTAGAATCCACTAGAAATTTAAAAAATCTCATCAAGGTATTTAATTTTAGTCTACGAAATCCAGTCTAGAAATACAATATCTATAGAAGCCCTTTAGGGTTTCAAATAGGCTCCCTTGAAAACAAAAATACGTACCCTTAAATTTCCTATGACATCAAAAAAAGATTAAATTACCCAAATAAAATAACTGAATTTAGGTTTGAAAATAAGCGATAACAAACAAAAACTATTCAATTACGCGCCTCTCCACCTTGACTTCTGAATATGGCCTACTTCTCAAAAAAATACAGGGACACGTATTCTATATTAGTCCCCTCCACTTGTGAAGAACTTGCCCTTGAGTTAATTTCTGGATACATTGGCTCACCCAATGGATAGTACTTGTACAACATCCACATTAAATGTTTTCAAAATTGCTATATCACTAGGAATATCAACACATACTCATTGTCATTGAATTTATTCATAATTGACCATATTTTTTTGGCTTTAGTTTGTTGTAAGTACCAACTGGAAACCTCTCCTTGCACCATGTCCCCCTCTTGAAACACCTGTGCCTTCGATATTTATCAACTGCTATCTTATATTTTGCATTGGCTTCCTCAAGCTTTTTCTTCACCTATGCTTGAATTGACTGAACTTGTTTCACTATGTTCTTTGCTGCAGTGCTCAAACTTGGAATAGGTCTGCCAAGATTTTTTTTTTAAGAAAAGAAAAAATTGAAAAGCATTGTAGCATAAAATCACCAAAATATTTTCAAATCTAGCTTTCTAACACGTGGGAGCTTAGATTTAGGGGTGTTTGCCAAGACATCAAGAATGCCATTATTTAAGTGGTTAATGGCTAAATGCGCGAAAATAAGCAATAGAGCAACATAAGCATGCAATACACAATGCAATACATGGAAAACCCCTTATGGCATGGGGTGAAAACCCACGTTGGAGCAAATTTTAAATCCAACGCTTTTGAGATTGTTACTATTAATGAAAAAATGTTACAAAATCACACTCTTTCTCTATCCTACCCATAATCCCCTTTATTCCCTTAGGATCCTTATCAATTATCAATCAAAATGTCTCCCTGTTCTCAATGGCTAGCTTACTCCTTTTGATAGGCCAAGGAAGCTTCTGACCATGTACAAATGTAACATGTTGCTCTCCTATTAGGGTCTTGCATGCTGAGGGACAGTACAGTAGTAGTGCGTCGTTATTGCTAGATGTGCAACGCTGGGCTAAGGACTGGTTGTCCTTACTCCTTAACCTTCTATTGCAGGTGATGAGCCAATGTAAGGCCTTCACATTGTGTAAAAGTCCTTCGGTGGACTGGCCTGGTGTTGAGCAATGGTAGTGCTCCTTGCACTTTAAATTTGCAGGTAGTACCTCTAAAAGGTGAGTCTTGTCTTCGTCCATTATTGTTCCTTAAACTTATTATGGGTTGTATAGAAAGATGCATTTAGTCAAACTTTTGTTTTAAATTTATTTCTTAAATTAAATACAAGAATTTAAGATTAGAGTTTATCTTAGCTGAATGACATTTTATTTAAAGGCATATAGCACTCAAATTGCTGCATGATGGTGGGATCAGTACGTAACAATTGCCAAGATCCTTGTAGCTTTACAAATTGACACATTCTAGTGTTTCTAATGGAAACATCTTAGGTTTAAACCTACTCACTCCCAACTGATGAATTGGAAAAATATAATAATCTATACAATATATATAATAAAAAAGGATTAAAGATAAATCTTTCTAATATTTTTGTTTTGTCATGTCAGTCACGTGTTTCCAATCCTTTCCTTAATTTTTTTGGCTCTTCTTCCACTTATTACTCCCCACTTTACCATTACTTTTCCTCCAATTATTTATCTTATTTTTTTTTTTCACTTTTATTTTCCTATCTAATTTTTTTTTTATAAATTTGTTGTTGCTCCCTAAATACTCCACTCCCATTGAGTTGATGTTTTCTTTTACAAAAAAAAGGTGATTATTTACTCTCTTTCTTTTGGTAGGTTTAGTTTAATTATTTCTTGCAGCGTTGCTTTGAATTGATGATTTTTTGTGTTTTGGCAACTATTATTTGAGTTGATACATTTTGGTATTGTACGTGTTTCTTAATTTTCCATCACAAGTCCCCTCTTTCCCTCATCTATGAGTTTAGTTTGATATTAGTATGATTTAATATTTAGTTGTTTTGGAATTTGAGTTTATATAAATTTGGCTATGCATTTGAACGTGACTGCCAACTGTTTGAGTATTTGAGTATTACAAAGCCGAGCTCTTGTACATTTGATTTCATTTTAATTTTAATTTTGATCAAGATAATGTTATAATTTTATTATGGGCTTTGATTATTATGATAATCTACATGAGAGAATGTGAAATTTGAAATGTACCAAAATAATAAATTTGAAGTTTTAAAATAAGTGTATTCATTTAACCTACCAACCTAAAGGCCAATTCAAACTGATGCATTGGGTCGGTTTTTTTGTGGTTTGATAGGTTAGGTTGGGTTCTATTCCCCCACCCCTTCCCCCCAAAATTTTGGGTCGTGTTGGGTTGGTTCACAAGATTTTCAACTCAAGTAATTAAATTCAACTATGCTATTAATTCTTCTAAAAATATATGTATTTAAGTAAAGTAAAAGAGATTTAGCTTACTATACACTGGAATTATTATTATTATAAACTAAATTTAGTATACACTGAAAAGTCTGAAATACATTTAAAAAATTATTTTAGGTTGGAAAAGTTAGGGGTGTCAATTCGGGTTTGTGTGTCGGGTTCATGTTGTGTCGAAGTAGGGGT
This sequence comes from Quercus agrifolia, assembly GCA_029955455.1. Taxonomy (NCBI): domain Eukaryota; kingdom Viridiplantae; phylum Streptophyta; class Magnoliopsida; order Fagales; family Fagaceae; genus Quercus; species Quercus agrifolia. The sequence goes on along the minus strand of JARQAD010000002.1, from coordinate 50,894,942 downwards.
ATTCGACTAAATGGCTCAACCCTAATCTGACCCATTTAATAATCATGTCATATTCTTTCAACCCTAAACTGACCTGTTAATAAGGCGGGCTGACCTAACCCAACCCATTTGACACGTTTAATAAACGAGTCGTGTTGGGTTAACATGAATGTAACATAACCCATTTCAACCTGCATAGTATTTAGTACTCGTTTGGATTCGGCGTTTTGCGCGTCTGCGTCTTAAAATTACGTTTCGTTCTTTTTCTTTTTTTTCAAGCCGCAACATTTGACTTTTCTCCCATGAACAGTTCACAGGTCTCACAAACTTCACTTTTTAACCATTTTTTTATTAAAAATGGGTCACACGGCACTATTTACACATTTAAAAATTATTTTACTACAGTGTTTTCAGTTTCAACAAAAATAAACTGTATCCAAATGGACCCTCAATATAACATTCATCTAGAAAAAAAAATTTTTACATCCCAAAAGCAGTGCATACACTTCAAGTCTCCAACCCACATTCAAAATAATATAGTTCAACAAAAATATAATATTCATCTAGAAATAAATTTTTTACACTCCAAAGGAAATGCATACACTTTAACCTAAATTCAAAATAACATAGTTTAACAAAAATAACATTGTTCAACAAAAATATAGTATCCTTAGAACTTGCCAAATGCTAAGTATCAATATTGAAAGAATTAGAGCAAATAGTAGACTAATCCTAACTATGACTACAATTATCATCCACAGAGAGAGAGAGAGAGAGAGAGAGAGAGAGAGAGAGAGAGCAATAACAGGTTTGAGACTTCAAGTTTGAGAATTGGGTATGAGTCTATAAGATAGTAGAGTGAGTAGTACGGTTGAAATAAAAAAAGTAAAATTAGATTTTTATAAGAAGGTTTAAAGATTTAGGATTTGTAAGGTTTAGAGATTTAGGGTTTGTAAAATTTCAATTTCCAATTATATCCTTTGTAAATTTTTGTAATTACTTACTTTTCATTTTAAATTTAAAATATATGTTGGATATAAAAGGTATTTGATAAATCTAAAATAAAATGAATATTTATTTGCTATACGAATTAAACAGGTTGTGTTAAGTGGGGTCATTTTGGGTTGACACAAATAAATTGACGTGTCAAATGTGTTTATTGTGGGTTATGCAGGTTGACTTGCTTATAACACATTTCTTATTGTGTCGCATTCAGGTTGACCCGTTTATCACCCAAACTCATTAAGGCACAGTCCTAACCCGCAAAAACCCATGTCAAGTTCGTGTCATGTTCGCGGGTTGGGTCAAACATTGACACCCTTAGGAAAAGTCATTAGAACCAAATGCAATTATAATAAGTATAATTATTTTTTAGTAAAAGTTTCAAAAAATACATATTTTATAATAGCATAATTATTTTTTAGTAAAATTTTTAAATAGTAACAAAAAAAATTTAATTAAAAAAACAAACATATTTTATAATGAATTTTTTAAAATACGTGAAATGCATTTTGCATGTTTGATATATCAAACGCAAACTAAGGTAAAGTTACGCTCATAAAAAAAGGTATTTTTGCCGTATAATCAAAGATACGAACATATCATATCTCTAAAAAAAGATGTTAAAGTCAAAGATACGACACAGTATTATTATTATGAATTATTATACTGAAATAGATATAATATAAGAAAAAGCTTTAGCAACTTAAAACAAACAAAATTTAATTAAAAAAAACAAACATATTTTATAATGAATTTTTTAAAATACGTAAAATACATTTTGCATGTTTGATATATCAAACACAAACTAAGGTAAAGTTACGCTCATAAAAAAAGATATTTTTGCCGTATAGTCAAAGATACGAACATATCATATCTCTCTAAAAAAAGACGTTAAAGTCAAAGATACGACACAGTATTATTATTATGAATTATTATACTGAAATAGATATAATATAAGAAAAAGCTGTACCAACTTAAATTTTTTTTTTTTGGCTTACATAAACTTTTACCATACTGTACTGTTATTATTAATTAATCAACACTTTTTTTTAACAATTCGATAATTGATAAAGGAGATTTGAATCTTAGATATTGTTATTAGAAATTTTAAAAAATGTCCTCTAAACTATAAGATTCTTGACTAATAATTTATGTTATCAAATAAGGGCAAGTGATAGGGGAAAATAAAGATAATTTGGTTTTGGATGGTGATATTTGGCTATATCACAAAATTACATGTTGCATTTGGATGGTGATATTTGGCTATATCACAAAATTACATGTTGCATACACATACAATTAAAAATGATGGTGACAAGTAGGTTTCAGTTAACTCAATTGATAAAATCTTTGATGGTTGTATAAAAGATCTAGGATTCAATCTCTACCTACACCAAAAACTAATTGGTGTCTTGGTCTGATGATAAAGAGATATCATCAAGAGCGGACGTCATAGGTTGAAACTCTTTAAAAATAAAAACAAAAAAAATGATGGTGACATGCAACACATTATATCGTAGTTGTTTTTATAAATTACTCAAATATAATTATTGAAAAATTGTACAAATTTGTGAGTTTCAATTAGTTTAATTGATAAAATTTATAAATTAAAATTCTATCTTATTTATTAAAAAAAAAAACAATTCATTTTATTTTTTATTTTTTATAATTCGTTGATAATTGGTATAGGAAAATTTAAACCCCGGATATTTTTGCTAAAATGCTAATTAGTGGAGAAATTAATAGGTCCTTCAAGAGGATTGTTGAAGTAGCCCTCCTAATTCTTTTAATCAATAAAATATTGTCATTTATGTAAATGTGACATCGCCTAATGGTTTTTTTTTTTTTTTTTTTTTTTTTTTTGTATTGATTAAAAATCTGACTTATACATTTGCATAAATAATATTATTTCATTGGTTGTGAGGACCACTTAAACAGTTCTCTCAGTGTATCTAATAATTTCTCCAATAAGTGCAAGTTAAAATACAAAATTCTCCACAAATTTCCTTTAACTAAAATTTTAGATTATGGAAATTCTCTTAGCATAAGAAAAAAATATTTTAAAATTCAGTAAAGTCAGGACATGTACAACAACAACGACAGCAAAAGGCAGAAATTTTTTATATAGAGCGAGATATTTCTACATGCAAAAGTCCGAATCGATGTTTACGCTAACCATTCAAAAACAAAAAAAAAAAAAACAAAAAAAAAAAACAAAATGAAAGACAAGTAAAGAGAAAGGAAAAAGACACAAACAACAACATTACAAAAACGCAGCAAGCTGTGTTTTCCTACCGTAATTAATATCTACATTCATATTTGAAAGTTTTATTTTTTTGAAACTTTGGCTGAAGTTTCTAGCTAGTGGATTGAAGTCGAATTTCTCTGTTACACCTCTGAATAAACTCCTCTACTCTTCTGTTCAGTTCCTCATCCGACATAGTTGAAAACTCATTTTCTTCATTCTTTTCAGTCTCTGAACTCCTTATAAGAATGTTCTTGCTCTCGTCTATCACCACCCTTTTGGCTTGCTCCGACTTACTTCGACGATACGTTTTTGCTTTAATCTTTTCTCGTAAATCTTCACTGGGCTTTTCGGGATCACTTTTGATAACAACTTGCAAGTTTCTTCCAGGAAAAACATGTACTACTTTCTTTTCTTGAAAATTATCGACCTTTTGCTTAGGAGTGTTTTGCTTAGGAGTTTCCGGGTTTTGTGAAACGAAGGATGGGAAATTTTTCACTTGGGTACGCATCACGTACTCTTGGTAAAGGTCTTGTTTCTCTTTGGATGAGGAATAGGCTCCATAGTCAACGGCAATGATGAGTATGAGAGTGTTGGAAAGGAAAAACCAAAACTTGGTTGTGTAGAAGAGAGCGGAAGGAGACAAGTTGAAGATATATAAGACGGAAATGTAAATAAAAATGGAGAAAAGAGAGGCATAGAAAGACAAACCCTTGGCTTTCTGAGGATAATCTTTGGAAGATTTGTACGGTTTGATTGAATCTTCCACTAGATTTGGTTGTGTTTTGGCCATGTTTAGAAGGTAAGGAAGAGGTTAAGACTAGAGGGTTTGTGGGGTAAGTGGGGCTTAGAAGTTAGAGCTCTCTTGCTAAGGGAATTTTTTGGTTTATAAATTTGAAGTTGGTGGAAGTACGAAGAAGAGTTATATAGGGGTGATTAGGGTGCCTAATAATTGAATGACTTCAATTACAAATATCCCCTCTTCTAAACTCCGAATTTACTACCATGTCCTCAACAACTTTTTTTATGTTTTGGTTTTGATAATGGCTATTGGCAGAACAATTTTGGCTATTTCAGTAGCTTCTCAAGAACAATGTTGTACTAATTTTTAAGTAGATTTCAATTAATTGAATAGGTAAAAAAATTTGTGGTTGAATAAAAAACTTAGATTAAATTCATATCTTGTGTACATCTAAATTAAAAAGAAATCAATTAATGTCCTAATTTGATAATAAAATCAATTATCATATAACCAGCGTTATAGTTTTAAATTATATTAAATCTAATTATATTAGAGAAAAATATTTTTTCACACTCCTTTATATCTATTTTTTCATATCAATAATTTATAATTAATACAAAAATATTTACATTTTAAAACATAAAAGTGAAGAAAAACGGATATAATAAAATGAATATAAGAGTATAAAAGCCTAAATATTACATGGAAGGTTGGAAACAGCCAAAAGAATTGTGGTAATAGCTTGTCTATGGAGCCAGAGTTGTTGTAATTGACAGCTAAATAAGCCAAATCTTAAAGTAAGTCAAAGAGCAAATGTCAAGTCATCACAACACGGCAGCATGATGACACGGGGCAGTTGTGCATTTCATTAACATTTTGTGGTGGTTATGAAGTATATAACTATGTATAGCTAAGAGTTTTCTGTGTAGTCTTTTACTCATTGATTAAATAAGCCAAATCTTAAAGTAAGTCAAAGAGCAAATGCTAAGTCATCACAACACGGCAGCATGATGACACGGGGCATTTGTGCATTTCATTAACATTTTGTGGTGATTATGAAGTTTATAACTACGTATAGCAAGAGTTTTCTGCGTAGTCTTTTACTCATTGATTACAGGTTTGAAGATGATTACCAACTAAGATGAGCTCTAGCTCCTCAAAAAAAAAAAAAAAAGAAGATGAGCTCTAGCTCTCATGGCGTGTCTTTGTCTCTACAAGTGTTTCCAGTCATGATTATATCAAAATCCAATAATGCCAAATAAGAGGATGGTATCTTCTATGAAAGTCTTGCAAAACCTCCCTGATCTTAGGCTTATTATGATGGGGTTTGGGGGCCGGTGCTTCGCTTTAATCACAGTCTTACACATGGTCTTACACATATATCACTCTACGTAAAATTGGGACCAACAATTAATTAGTGGACCTCTTGTGCATAGCCGCTAAGTGTTGGGTCCCAGTTAAATCAAGCTTGATTGTTGACACGTACGTGAGTGGTTGATCAAAGATGTTGACATAACTCTTTTAAGATTTCTGGGACGTGGAAAATTAAATTTTCGTTATCATACAATAATTTATGTATTTATTTATACACACATATAATATTGAGAAATCATCCCATTAGTTTGGTCTTTTGCTTGTGTCCGAAACTCACTTTTCTATCCTGTGGGTGTATTGAAAAACAGATAAATCTTGCTTGATCTCCCTGTCCAGTGTCTCTGGCTTGTTCTCTTTATTTTTCTATTACATGTTCAGGGAACAAAAACTGATGGAGTGCAACACGAAAACAATGGTGGCACTTTCTGCTTGGTTGCTTTTCTCTCACTCTTGCATGATACATTGATACGATTGCGTATCCTATTTGATTATTATTAACCCTTTTATTTTAAGAATCAATTATTACTAACCCATTAATCATATTTATATTTGTAATAACTAGAGGAATACTCCAAAGACAGCGATCTAGACAATGACGTGTTTCGTGTGCGGGATTAGTAAATAGCTTTGATCACGGAAGGAATGCCATGATTTATGGTCCAAATTTTGGATTCATGATTTTGATTCAAATATTATTATTTTACAAGGCATAAGGATCGTATGATTGATGAAAAATTTAATGGAAATCACCGTGTTTTTTTGACTCAGGTTACGATTAAATATTTTTTTACTAATACATACATGCTTAAAAAAATGATAATCATTGTTATCTAAAAAATTACTATCTTTCCTCAGAAGAAAAAAAAAATCTTTTAAACGTTTGCTTGAAGTTGAAATACGACCTATTTGTGAAGAATTTTCGCAAGCTACAGCTTTCATCAAATCAATTTGTGTTATTTTAGTTCTTGCAGGAACCAAGTTGTAAATTCTTGAATATTGTATGCATCAAACTTCTTGTCACAACATTTTTTTTAAACCAAAATTTCTTTACTATGATTACACTTAACTAAACCTTACTATATGTCTCTCGGGCAACAACTTAATACTCAAATAAAAGAACTAAACAACAGTTTGTATGAATTTACAAGAAAATACTAACACTCACTAGGGATATATATATGCCTTAATCAAAATCAACCTTCGAGGCTACAAAGTACACACAAAAACTGTTATCCCACAACACACTGTTTTTTTCTTTTTCACATACCATTGATCACACCCTGAACATCTTTAAAAGGATCACATGAAGGAAATAACCGTCAATATCAATTACTTGATAACTGCCATCTGGGACTTCCCTTGGGAGTTGGGACACAACTGCTAACTGTCTTAGAATCAACAAGACTAAACCTGATAACTAACTACTTGGTAATTACTCTACCATGATATTGCCTCCTACATAACACATATCCATTGCGTGTCCTCTTGATAGTCCAAACAAACTACCCTATACTATACTCAGCTATGGTTCATGCATACTAAGAGCAAGTTTAGCATCAACTTGTAGCATTAGCTTTTTGCTTTTAATTTTTATGTACAATTTTTTAAAATCTCAATTTTTCTTACTTTTTTCATAATATAAATATACTTTAGCATACTTTTAACAAAAAACTTCAAGAAAAAAACTAGATAAGTTGTTTTCAAATGAACACTAAATAAAGGGTTTTGTTTGTGTCCGTACCACCTTAAAAGGTGGCCACACAGCTGTTCAACATAATCACGACCTATACGCAACCTAGTCACTTTTGGTCAAGCAAACCGCAACACAATCGTGCTTTTCCTACGTTAACACAACATGCCACTCACTAAGGCAGTCCAACCCTGTCCTGTACATTAATAGCACAGTCATTGCATATTAGCCTGCAAACTGCCAAGCCCTCTAGGACACACCACTACACATATTGCCTACAAAAGATACACTCGTATGTAACTTACAAGGTCATGACCACGATTCCAACATAATCACAGAGCCACAATCACTATGCCAAGATAGCCAACTTATGTAAGCATGCAACACAAGGAGGGACATCACAACTTCTTGCTGCCGAAAACAACTTGCTCAGTCTATGGCATGCCTCTCACATGCCTATAGGCTAGTGTGGTTGGCATAGGTGCAAGGTGCCACCACATGAAATCACCCATCTCGAAGATCAAGGGTCTAACAAATCACCCCATTGAAAACGCCGAACATCCTCATTGGTAGGGTCTCATTTGTCAACACATTATCAATCACCATAACATAAGCTCCCTTCACTTTTGCTTTCCTGTCCCAAATTCCCCATTCAATGTGCAGACACAAAACAAGGATACTTTTCATCCATGATCATCATTCCACCAATTAAGAAAATGATTGGATTACTGCCTTTGCTCACTAATTAAGAAGTCAATACCCAATATGGCTTCAAAATCCTCTAACCAAACCACAAAGAAATCATCATTGCCAAGCAAATTTCTAACTCAAAATTGCACTTCATAAGCAATACCATAAATTGTTTGTAGTTGTGATTTTATTACCTTCACTTTGCTTGGACACTTGTTGACTTGAACCCCAAGTGTAGCAAACAATTTCTTAGTGACGAAATTATGAGGAGCACCCATGTTAAACAAGATCAGAAAATAATGTGATGAGTTCAACCCAACATGAACAAAAATAAAACCAATAACCACAAAAATCAAACCAACAAATGGCCATTGAATTAGGCTTAAATTAGGATCACCAATCTCAAATGAATTCTCACGTCTGAAATCAATCAAATCATTTTCTGCATGCATTGAAGTGGAAAACAACAAACCACTTGCATTTGTAATTCCATTTATCCCCAAGACTGCACACTTGACCGATAGAAAGTTGAATAACTTGTCTTCCTCTAACATCTACTTGATGTCCAACATCAAATAACTGAGCTATTTCACATAATCTCACTGTTTTAGTGCGTTTTATATTTTTCAAGCTAGGAGTCTCTAGCAACGCACGCAAGCTGCGTTGCAAAGAAGGAACAATTCCTTCAATCCTTCTTTAAGGCATTCCACAAAGAAATGTTTTTTCTATTAGCATTTTGATCTTCTTCCACTTAAGTACTCGGCCAAAATTTGGTATACTCGATAAGATATAGTTATCTTTTCCCCATGTAGCACGTGAATAGCCTCGAATCATTTACCTTTGTGGACACTTCTCTACCACTAAGAGCACTTGCAGCAGTGGAGTTAAATAGCTAAATAGCTATTTTAGCTCCACCAAAACCCCAAAAAGCTACACGCAATAGTGGAGCTAAACTTATTTTTTTTTAGCTCCATTGCTACAGTGCACATCTATAAATAGATGTGCACTGTAACTGAGAGCTAAACAAAAATAATAATTTTTTATCTTCCAGCCCGATTAAAATAATAAAAAGTGGTTCTCTCTCTCAGTCACTCAGTGCCTCTCTCTCTCTCTCTTAGTCACTCTCACCTCTCTGTCTCAAAGTCTCTGACCCACACCTTCGCCGGCCTCAACATCATCGGCCAAGCCAACCCCAGCCCCAAGCTGCCGATCCACGCCTTCGCCTAGTCCTCCATCTCAACACTCACCCAACGCCGACAAGCCTAGGTTTCTCTGTATTTCGTGGGTTTCATTATCGATCCAAGCTCTGGGTTTCTCTGGGTTTCATCGTCGAAGCCACCATTGCCTTCCTCAGCCCATTCCTTTGGTTTTCCGCCGATCAGACCCATCCGCCTCAGATCCACTTCTCTTCCGCCGATCAGACCCACGCTGACAGTGTCCTCCTCACCGAAGCCCAACTTTGTGATTGGTGATTTTTTATTTTGTTTGTGATTGGTGATTTTGTTTGGTCTGGGTTGAGGAAAACGATTGGAGATTTCGGTTGGTGGTTTTTTTTTTTTTTCCTACTGTGGACTGGTGGTGGTGGTGGTGGTTGTGGCTATGGCTGATGGTAGAGGTGGTTGTCGTTGGTGCTGTGGATGTTTTTTGGGTAGTGGGATATATTATTTTATTGTAGGGGATATATTATTTTATTATGATGTTTATATTATTTTATTGCGTTGAAAGCTAAAATAGATCCACTGCTGCAGCATGCGTGTAGGTAAAATAGATAAAATAACTTTTAGTTGAGCTAAATAGCTAAATTTTTAGCTCCACTGCTGTAGATACTCTAAAAAACCTATAAATTACACTTTTCAACAAAAACCAATTAAATTTTAAAGCATCTTGTTGCCCTTTTGACAATATCAGTTTTCATGTCAAATGATGTAGCCAACTCTTCAGTCTTCTGTAAGGTCACATCTACATGATCTACCAAAGAATTCTCCAAGTTCAATGTGTCTGCCACAGTAATGTCCAACCTTTCACAAATAGAACTTAACCATTCTTGTGCAAGATCCCCAAGAATGGCTTCCAACCGAACCATGCTTTGTCAATACTCTTGCAAAAAACCACCAATCATTATTTGGAAACCATGCTTTGATACAAAACCATCACAAGCCAGATTTTTCACCTAAAGTTTATGCCTAGCTACTGATGGCATTAAGGAATTTTTATTTAATTTTAGGCTAAAATACTATATAACCCTTCAAGTTTAGGGTCATTCTTTCTAAATCGGTTTCTTTGACTATGAAATTTGTAATTTACACCCTTAAGTATTACAACATTATCATTGATGTGCCCTTTCCATCAACATCTTCTAGAATCTTTTCGTTAATCCACCCAAAAATGATCATTTTGAACATTAAAAAAAAAATGTTGTCATCTTTTGGTCAAATTAACAGCGAAAATTTTACTAAATCATAACAAAAAAGGCACATTAATATCATTATGCAAATTTTAAATGTCAAGGGGCATATTTAGAGTGAGCCCAAATTTAAAGGGTGTAAACTGTATTTTAGCCTAAATTTTGTTATAGTTTTGAGTGTATTTAAAAGAATACGCATATGTCATAACTTTAAGTTGTCTAAGATAATTCAAAATTTCAAAATTTTCTAGTTGCACGGCAAGAGTACAAAATGATTGTCAAATGTAATTTCCCTAGCATTAATTTGGTCTAGTCTGTTAAATTAAGTGTGTATTTGGATTTTTTTTTTTTTTTTATAACTTTCTAGTTTATTTGAATATATAACTTTTTTAAAACCTTACTTTTTGTTAGATATAATTATATTTTTACCTATTTTTAGCAAATTAATATTAGCAAACCAGTAAAATGCTTGTTAGGTTTGGTGTTGGCAAATCTATATCAATGTATTTTGTTGTGAGTTGTAAGTGTAAAATATCAAGTACAAGTTTAAGTCCAAGACTTAGCTCAAGGAAATGAAATCACATGAATTTCGATTGACCCTTGATCTTTTTTCGATCAATCAAGATCAAATTTTTGATCCTCAATTGAGACATATGAATCCTGATTTTTAAGCAGGTTGTTTAAGTCAATTAGTGTCTAGGAAATCATGACCTACGTGCATAAGTACATTAGGACACTTACAGTTGACTGCAACAAGGTTTTGAAACATATATCCATGTATGTCAAAGAAACCCCTAGATATTATTTTCACCACAAACTAGGAGCACACAAAAGTGAATTCTAGAAATAGTTTTTTGGTTGGTGATCAAAGTTGAAGTCACAATAGCCAATCTTAGTATTTTGAAAGTGAAGTAGAAAACTTTAAGGTGGTTCTTGATATCATGGAGACGAGAAAAAAATTTGACATTAGAATAGTCCAAGTAGTTTGGAGCAAATTGTGGAATCACATCTGTACATAATACTGGGTAGCAGCTAGCTAGGAATATGAGTATATTTTAGTTGTAAATTGTAATACTTTAATTCTAATGGTAAAATTTTCATTGGGGTTAGATAGTGATTTTCCTTGAGTATGCATTCATAGGTTTTTCACATTGTAACTACATGTTGTGTCATTTGTGTGACTATTGATTTTTTATTTTATTTGATGATGTGCTTTAATTTGTAGTAATTAACCATAATTGAATTGGATATATAATTGATTGATTAATCAAGTTGATTTAATTTCACATAAAATGATTAAGAGATCTAAATTTCTTATCAATGTTCATCTAAACTCACGCTAAGATTGACGCTGAGCTTTAGATAATACTTGAACTTTTAGCTAGAATCAATTAGCTTTTTGACCAAATTTATAAGTATAAACACAATTAAGTAACGTTATAATTACAAACTATTAAATAAAACTTTTATAAATTATTATTGTAATCAATTTTTATTGGTTTTTATCTAACCTCACTACTAGCATTATTTTTTCATTTATAAAATAACTTGTAATTTTGACATTTTTGAAACGGCCAAAATTTGAGAGTTGAAAATTTGAAATACATAGTGGAATATTTGGCAATTAACGAAATTAGTGGCAGAGATTCCAGTAGGGTGGTCTTCACGCTTCATTCAATCCGAGAGAGGGAGAGAACAATGTGCAGTCTGTAAGACTGTAAAAGCATCATTGTTCTGTTTTGTTGGCCAGAGAGAGATACTGAGAAGAGAGATATATGTCCCGTCATGTTACACTTCTTTGAAATCCCCAATTTGACCATATCTGACAATCATTTCTACTTATAGTAACCGTTTCCCTTCTCTCATCTCATACCATTTTTCATGCAAGACAACGCTGTCATACTTACCCTTGCAATTGTGGGGAGCAAAGGGCGACAACTTTTAGGCTCAATGCAGCCTTGACCCTGACATAAAGGTGAGCATGAGCTCCTGCATAGATATTCCTTTACTTTCGTCCTCTTTGCCATCAATAACATTCGAGAAAGCTTGTGAGAAAGAAAGCAGAACTTGTACCCTTTGGTTTTAGATATTATATAGCATTAGCTGCTACAACTTCCATAAATTTGTTGTTGTGGGGTTTTTGTTGGGCTTTCATCTCTCAGTTTTCTGACCTTTCTTTCATGGCTTGTGTGTGTCTTTTGTTTGTAGGGTTGCTTGTTTTGGCAGGGGAGGTGATTGCAGAACAAAACAGTAATTCAAATGGGGGTGAGATATTGGTGATGGAAGAGGATGAACTTCTGGGGCTATTTGAAGTTTTGGGTGCTCTTTTAGAGGACCCTGGCTGGGCCCAAGTGCACCCACAGCCATGTACTGACACTCCATGGCCTGGTGTGCAATGTGAGATAGGTCAAGACCCTCCAGTCTTTCATGTCACTAAGATCCACATTGGCCCTGATATTCTAATCCCACCTTGTAAATCCTCTGCTAATCTATCAGAATCCCTTCTCAAACTACCTTATCTGAAGACCCTATCTTTATTCAACTGTTTTGTAACATCTCCACTTACTCTTTCTCCAACTATATTTTTTGGTGCATTCTCTTCCTTAGAACATCTAGCTCTTGTATCCAATCCAACCCTCTCAGGAGAAATTCCTTCTAGTATTTCAGAAATTACCAGCTTAAGGGTCCTGAACCTAGCCCAAAACAACCTACAGGGAGAAATCCCCAGCAAGATTGGTGGAATGGTCAATTTAGAGCAACTTGATTTGAGTTACAACAATATAATAGGTGAAATCCCAGGAGAAATTGGAGGGCTAGAGAGTTTGACCATATTAGACCTGAGTTGGAATGGAATTGAAGGGAATGTGCCTAGTTCTCTTGGTCAGCTTCAAGTTCTACAAAAGATTGACTTGAGCTCAAACAGGCTTGTGGGAATGATTCCACCAGATGTAGGGAAGCTCAACAGGTTGGCCTTGCTTGATTTGAGCCATAATCTTCTTAATGGGCCTATCCCTGAAACACTCTCAGGTTTAGAGCATTTGGAGTATCTAATAGTTGATCACAACCCTATAAATACAGGTATACCTTTGTCTATAGGGACGCTTAGGAATCTCAAATCACTGAGCTTCTCTGGGTGTGGGCTAACAGGCCCAATACCCAACTCTACAGCTACATTGGAAAATCTCACTGCTCTTGATCTAGACAACAACAATCTCACTGGGACAATTCCTCCAAATTTAGGGGCACTTCCAAATCTTGATCAGCTAAACTTAAGCTACAATCAGCTAAGTGGGCAGGTACAACTCTCAGAGGAGTTCATTGACAAGCTTGGGAAGAGGCTGGATATTAGAGGCAATTCTGGGCTCTGCACAAGCAACCAGATGTACAAAAAGCAGAACAGTTCTACATATCTCGAAGCTCCTGTTTGTTTGAATACAACAGGACCCAAAAATGACAAAACCGTGTCTGATAAACAACCAGATGATGATGAGAGGATGAAGCAATCTTGGTACCACGACAAGATGAGTTCAATTGCTCCACTACAGATGAATCAAAAGCTCATTTCACTTACTTTAGCTGGTAGTTTTTTGTTGTTTGTTTCATGATTTTCTTAACGTGGGACTGTAACAAAGTGTTAATCTATATGGGAGTCAAGTCAGTCACTAGTTTTTGTTTCAGTTTACATTCACGAGTCATTTTCTTTGTATGTTTGAGATATGCATAGATAAGTTAATGCAATGTACCGATAGGCATTAATCAATGGTTGAAGAATTGGAACCGCATGCAAGTGAGAAAAAGCTAGGGACCAAAACCCCTTTTGAGGATTTTTTGGTATCTACCAAGAAACGCGAATCTCATAAATCTCAAGTCTAATCAACTAATGTTGCCATCCATCCATGGCAGCAGAGAAAAGTAGAAGTGTCGGGTGTTATCTTTAAGGAGCATTCACCGTTCCCAAGTCAAAAGGATATGCTTCAGTACTTTTGTAGAGGAGAGAGAGAGAGAGAGAAAGAGAGAGAGAGAACCTCAAAATCGTATGATATGATTCATATCATAACAGTAGTGCACAAATCAAGGGTTGTGTCATAATCCCAATATTACCTCTACCTGCAAAGCTCGCGGATAGTTCGGATTTCACCGATAAAACAGGGTTATTATTATTATTAGGATTTTACTAATGTGTGCCCTAAAGGCACATATTAATTTTTATTTTTGAAAAAAAATTTCTCGAGAATTAAAAAAGTAATGACAGCTTTTTCAATTCTCGAAAAAATGTTTCTAAAAATAGAAAGCTTAATGTGTGCCCTTAGGGCACACGTTAACCGGACTCTTATTATTATTGTGATTATTATTAAGAAATTTTTTATTAAAAATTATATAAGTTGTAAAGAAAGGTAATCATTTTTTACATTTTTTATAAAAAATTTCCTAATTAGTATATTTTACTAATATATGCGTAGGTTAGTAAAATTCTTTTATGTATTATTTGTAAGTTTCACACTACTTTTTATTTTAATTTTATTTCAAATAATTTAATTTTTAATTTTTTTATTAACCAGTAGCTTTAGAAAAATTGTTAATAAATCATAATAAAAAAATTTTGATAACATTTTTATGAGAAATATAAAAAGCTTTCAACAACATTTATTATTTTATCGTTCTTCTAATAAAATGTTTTTAAAAATAACTCTAAATTATATCAATATTTCTAAAAGCATTAGTTAATATTTCCCTATATAAAGTAAGAAAAATGGTATTTTATAATCATTCCCTAAATACACTCTAAATTAGATCAATTGAAAAACTTTGTAACTCAATTGTCACTTTTGATTTTTATGGCGAAGATATCTAAGGCTTAAATTCTTCTTTTCCATTATGGTGTGGTTTGGATTGCGCGTTTGCGTTTACAAGTATGCATTTTCTGGCTTTTTTTTTTTTTTCTTTCTTTTTTTTCTTATTCAGTGCGTAAACAGTAGCATCACATGGATTCACCATGCAGGAGACAAAATTCACTGTTCACGCACTATGCACTATTCATGGATCCCACGGCACTATTCACACATTAAAAAATTATTTTACTACTGTGTTTTCAGTTTTCAGTTTTAGCAAATTAAGTTGTATCCAAACGTATCCTATAACTATAAAATTTGAACTTTCAAAACTAAATAAAGATTAGTTTATGAAATAAAACTAAATAAAAATAAACATATAGAGTTTAAAAAATAAAACATAATTTTGCTAAGTACATAATTAGTATAAAAAAAATCTATAAGAAACATGAGGTAAACTACTTATTATCTTAGTAACAGATTCAACTTACAAATATTCATATTTAAGAAATACATCTCGAGTTGACGAGTAGTTACAAACTTACAATACAGTTAGCCACAGTTGAATGAAATCAGTATCAAACAAATATATAAGTGATAAAGGGAGATTGAAGACATAGTGTGGTTGTCTAGATGACCAAAACTGAAGGCAAAGACCTAAGAGAGAAAGAAGGAATGATGAGGGTGGAGGGACAAAGGGAGACAAAAAATAGTTTTTTGAGATTTCCCTATTTCTCAATTTGAGAATTGATAGTCAAGTCATGAGTGACTAATCTACACACACAAAAAAGGATTGGTAGGTCAGAAGATAGTGCATGATCTATCTATCCACAGAAAATGAGAGATAATAGGAGAAAACCAGAAAAAAGAAATCGCCCCAAATGGATCAGTCTATGTGACCTGTGAGTACAACCTAATCCAACTTGTTTTTTTTAACCAGTCCATTGCCATATGGATTGCAAATATTGCTCACGTACTTGCTTGCCGGTGTCATTTTTCTTGCCTTGAAAAGGTAATGAAGCGGAGATAGGTATTGATTCTTTTGACTCCCTTACCCATCAGTCCATCTCATCTCACTCTACTCGATCTCGAATGTGTATATATATTTCTATTTAATTGTATTTAAATTATTTATATATAATTTGATTTTTTTATACAAATTTTTATAATTTATTTCTTTATACATATTCAATTACCATTCCCCTAAAATCTCTCTCTTGTTCTCTTATATATACTTAACTAATGTCAAATTTACCTCATTAAGAGTGTTAGCGTTGGGGGTGTAAACATCCCCTAGTTACTATTTTACATCCAAAACTTCAAAAATATTGCTCCATCCAGGTATGGGTTCTTAAAAAATTTTATAACCTGTGAACAATTGGTTCTTATATATAGAACTAACTGTTCATTTGGATGTAAAAAAAAAATACTATTATCTTAATTGAGAAAGGTGAAAAGAGGAAAAAGAAATGAAAGAGAAAAAAGAGAAACATGATTTTTTATATTATTTGATGTTTTAGTTTATATTATTTTAATGAATTGTACATAAAAATAAAAACTGAAATGTTAGATGAGTTGTAAAACGAAATAGTAAAATAGATAAAGTAGATTTTGAGATTATAAAATAGAACTTTTTGGAAGTATTGAATGGAAATGCTCTAACAATGGAAAAAAATACTTTCCAACCCGTGTCACTTCTATCCGGTGCAAGATTTTCTAGCCCCAAAGAAGAGAAGACTAGGACGGAGCGCCCTTAATCCAACTCCACACTACCCTTTGCCATCTGTATTGCACCCAAAAGTTTTCCTATCCATGTATGTATTTATTAATCGAATTGGGCGGGTTATTAAATTTTGGTGTACCAGGACTAATTGTTGTTCTTTGGGCTGTTAAATTAACTTTCAATTGTATTATGGCATTTCCTATTTGATTCCAATTTATACGGTAAAGTTATCGTATTTTATTATTTGACAAAAGTTTTTTTTTTTTTTTTTTCCAGACTGATGTGTAAAAATCTTTTCACAGTAAGCTCAACTGATAAAGTCTCTGATGATTGTATAAGAGATCTGGGGTTCAATCTCCGCCTACACCAAAAACTGATTAGTGTCTTGGTCTGATAATAATGAGTTATTATCAAGAGCAGACGTCATAGGTTAAAACTTTCTTAAAAAAAAAATAAATAAATAAATAGACCCACGAACTTTAAGTTTTATTATTGTAATCGGAATGAAATTTCACTGTGGTAATTTGATTTAAAATTTATTAATTATTTTCATTAATAGTATACTTTAACGTTGCTATTCTTTCTTTCTTTTTTTTAACAAAAAAAATATAAAAAGCCAATGTATATATTTTACGAAAAGCACAAAGTAGGGCTGTCAAAAATAAGCTAAAATATTATTTTCGTTTTTAAACTTTACTAAAAGTTTGTTTATTATTTCTAAACTTTAAAAAGTTAATTTTCATCCTTAAATTATTGAAATGTTTGATTTTCTGACCTAAATTATTGAGAAAATTAATTTTCATCCCTAAATTATTGAGAAAAAATTTTCCCCCTAAACTATTGAAAAAAGCTCTCTACAAAATTTAGGAACAAAAATAATATTTTAACCTTAAATATATTTAATTTTGGGAAAATATCTATTTCACTCTCTAATATAATTGCAATGTTACCACCAATCTTTTCCACCTAATTACAGTCTCTATGCAACCAAAAGACTTCCCTCCCCTCCAGTAAAGTATCTCTTATATCATCATATCAAGTTATTAATATAACAATCTAATGAGTGAATCACATGATATTCAATCTAATAACTAACCTCTCACATATCTTTAATTTATTGAGTGGAATGGAATCAATTTGATTTGAAGTCCCTGTAATACCTTTATGTTTTCTTAAATGCCTGAACAACTATTTTTATTAGGGAAATGTTAACAGATATCCTAAAAGCATTTTATAAACTATATTTAAAAACATTTTATGGGAAAGTAATAAAACAATTAATTTTTCTGTCAACTTTTTATATTTCTCATAAAAGTGGCGTTAAAACTTTCCTAAACATAGTTTATTAATAATTACTCTAAGAGAATCCGTTAACATAACCCTTTTTATTATAGTAATGACATAATATTGCTCTAAGAGAATCCGTTAACATGACCCTTTTTATTATATAAATGACATAATAAATACCAAATAGTAATGTTATTATAAAAAAATTTGTTTCCACTATATAATTTTCATTCAACTTCCAAACAATATTACCAATATATTTAGAAAATATAAAAATAAACATAATATTAATTATTGTAGGGTCACAATTCGTAGCCCAAGCCCAAAAGATCTGGGATATGAGCTCAATGAGCCAAATACAATGAATTTGTAGAGAGTGGGTGAAAGAGCTGGGCTCCTAGTGAATGGATTAACGGATAACAAGGATTTTAAAGATGAACAAGCACAGAAAAACACAGATAAAGTTTAATGAACTGAATGTCCGAGGAGGTGAATTGTTATTTGAACAATTGATTTTGAGAGCTAATACAACCCTTAGTGCTACGATGATTCTTTTTCTCTCTTCTCTCTCTCTATTTTCCGATCCTTACTTTCTACCTTATAAGGGATGAGCTAATGGTATTAGAGTAGAAAGTAAGGATCGAAAAATAGGGATCGGAAAATAAGGTAGAAAGTAGGGATCGGAAAATAGAGAGAGAGAAGAGAGAAAAAGAATCATCATAGTACTAAGGGTTGTATTAGCTCTCAAAATCAATTGTTCAAATAACAATTCACCTCCTCGAACATTCAGTTCATCAAGCTTTATCTGTGTTTTTCTGTGTTTGTTCATCTTTTAAATCCTTGTTATCCGTTAATCCATTCGCTAGGAGCCCAGCTCTTTCACCTACTCTCTACAAATTTATTGTATTGGGCTTATTGGGCTCATATCCCAAATCTTTTGGGCTTGGGCTACGAATTGTGACCCTACAATTGGCGCCGTCTGTAAGGAAGAAATCTTTCCAATGTGGGACAAGTAAAAAAAATGTCAAGGCTCCAACCGGTCTAGCCCTTGGCCTTGAAGCAAAAAATGCCCCCACAATTATGTTTGATCTTCAATATTTTTTTTTTTTATAAATCATTTTGATTTTTTTCACAATCCATAGAATTCTACGCATTTCTATTTACCATGTTTACACATAATAACTATTATGTTTATTATCACCAAATAGTTTTTCAACAAAATAATGATAATAAACAATAAAAAAAAAAAAAAAGAATAAATTCAATGAAGACGGGGTGTAAACCCTTTGGTTTACACCAGCTAATAAAAACATGCCAAATCAACTTTTTACTTAAGACTCGTTATAAAAGCAATACATCCTAGTAACATCTTTATAAAAAATAAAATAAAAATAAAAATGTCTATCTCACATGGTCATACTAGATGTGAAAAAGAGTCCCTACAATCTCATCTCCCTCATCAGCTCCTCTGTCTCCCGCAAAAAACCTCGTCGGACCGCTACATACCTTGCTAGACCTCCACTCTTTCACCACATCAATTCGTCGGAGTTGCTATTCAACGCTTGACAGTGAAATATGGCAATCGACAGTCTGCTTTCTAAATGACAAGGACCACAAGGTTAAAAGCAATTTTTCAAAAGTCAAGAGGTGTTTGGTAGAGGTGTTTAAACAATAGTTTTCGGTGTTTAAACACCCCTACATGTATTACCACAATATTTTTTAACCCACACGTATTTCCATAATACTTAAACAATAATACTAGAAATCTCTAACCAAACGAACCCTCAATATCTGGAAATCCATTTTGGGAGAAAAGAAAAATAAAATCAAGAGAAATAAACCTTGAGAAACGTAGGAGACAACAACTTCAGCGGCTAGCGTGGTAGAGCGAACGATTGGGGCGATGTTGTTGAAATGAATAAGAAATCTCAACAATATTCACTTGAGCAAACGGTGGGAACAATTGAGAAAGATTTTGGGAAAAAGAAGAAATCAAGAAAAATTAAAACTTGAGCAAACCTGCAAAAACGATGAGATTTCAAATTGAAAAATTAAAACTTGAGCAACGATGCTGGAAATGATGAGATTTGGGTTTAAGTTTGTTCAGAAATCAAAGACGTTGATGAAAGTGGGAGTTAATTGAGATGTTATTAGGTGTGGTAGGGTGTATTTCTCATTAAATAAAAGGCAAATGTGGCAATCTATTATTGGATGTGTAAAACAGGAGTTTACACCCCATCCTTACCAAATTCAGACTCTAAAAAAAAATTTAATAATTTTTGCATTGTGTTTATTGTTATAATTATTGATTTTGTTATTGCTATTGTTAATTAACTCTCGCTTGAAATTTGTCACGTATTTGGCAGCTTTGGTAAAGACCTTTAAAGCTATTTTTTCCATATGCACTACAAGATAGGCTCTTTAGCACACCAAAAATCAAAAAATATACTTTCAAAATGCCAAGTTATAAAAAATTACAATTGATTTTTTTTTTTTTAATAAAGGTAAATGTTTGATTATTTTATCATTTGGTTTTTTGTCATGATTAGTTCTTTGCAATTTATCCCCTCTTATTCGTAAAGACCACTTCTTTTACTTTCCCAAGCTATTTATCCACAGTTATTCGTAAAGACCACTTCTTTTAGTGTTCCAACCCTCAATTTTCTCTTTAAAATTAGTAATACACTTTGTCAGTTATCTCTTCCTAGTTTAACCCCCCACCCCCCACCCCCCCAAAAAAAAAAAAAAATCAAACAAAGATCTATCACCGCGGCCAATTATTTATCTATAAGAACCGTGAAAATGAATTGAAATAATTTAAAATTAAGAGTTATGAAAGAAACATAAAAGACTTATCTATGATTAATTAGGTTACATATATCAAAGATGTTACAATTTTAACTTCTCCTTTTTATTATTCAATATGTTTATTGTGGGAGGAACGAATCTTTCCCCAATTAGGTGTTGTTCGCTTTGGAAGTGGGTCAAAGAGCCGATGCCACCCTCACGAATTTGTTCAATCTCATATCGGGAAGAGACGCCTTCCACCCTTACTTTATAAGCACTTGGCCTAAGGAAGGGTGTACCATAGTGTGTGATCACACACATTATGGTACACCCTTCCTTAGACCAAGTGCTTATAAGTTGCGGGTGGGAGGCGTCTCTCCCTGATGTGGGATTGAGCAAATCCGTGTGGGTGGCATTGGCCTCTTTGGCCCATTCCCAAAGTGGACAAACCTTCTAAGGGAGAAGTTCGTCCCTCCACACTTATGATATTAAAGATTTAAAATATTGCAAGTTTGAATAATAATTTATTTTATTTCAAGATTTTCATTTAAATCTAAGGGCTTTAGCTACTACAGTTTAATTACGTGGCATTTTGAAATTAGATCTTCTTATTTTTTGAAGCTAAAAGGGCCTATCTTGTAATGCGTTTACTAGGGGGAAAATAGTTTCACAAGTCTTTTAGAAAATTTCCAAAAATGTGACAAAGTATGGGAGAGATAATAAATAATAATTTTTTTTTGTATCAATAACATTAAAAATAATTATAAATGCAAGGACGACATCAACAATTGCAACAAAAATTATAGGAAACATATTTTTTTATGTTTATGATAATTTTTTTTTGGTTGAAAAATCTATTCTAACTAAACTATTTGAGAGAGAAAAAAAAAAAAAAAAACAATAATTGTTCTCTATAAACATAAACATAATGGACAGAAAGTTGCAGAACTCGTTAGATTTTGAAAATAAAATCAAAATAACTGAAATATAAATAACAAATAAAATACATATATTTTGATATTTCCTGTACATGCCATATTGTAATTTGAGACGATCTTGCATGGAATGTTGGATAGGGTGTTGTTGCCTTCTGTCCAACATTAATTAGGGATCAAAATAATTGTTTTATTAGTATTATTACTACTACCTACTAGCAAAGCTAGGGTATAAATGATAGTAATATTTTTTATTTTTTTTCATATGACTACTAATATATATGCGCGTTGTCTCTATTCTCATTCCAATAATCTTTTACGCATTAGTGTTTTTTTTTTTGGCTACCCAAAGAACAGACAATCAATAGTCCATTGTAGTTTGTTTCTAAGGCTACATATTACGCTTACATTTTAGCCTTCAACCTAAAGAATGACTCTTATTATTGTGCAACATTCCTAAAGAATGACCACGGTCTTTGCATAATTTTTTATTTTTTTTTAAAGAGTTTCAACCTATGACGTCTGCTTTTGATGATACTCTTTATCATCAGACCAAGACACCAATTTTTTTTTTTTTGCTCTAAAAAAAGTGAGTGATTAATTGTTATATATTTTTTCATACATACTTTACATTTTTATTTAGGGTAAAGTTTGGCTACAAACTTGGTTATTGTCTAAGATTACAACTTCCATTGAAAAAAATTATTGACTACATATTTTAAAAATCTAATCATTAAATTGCATGTTCCTTATACTCTTAACACATATGTCAAATTTTATGCAATCAGATGTTATTTACTATATGATCCATAAAATTATTTTTTATGCATAATTTTATACTACAAAAACTTGCAATTTAAAAAATTGGTTAATGATATAACTATTGATATTTAATTTCCTAAAAATTTCACAAGCATAAAGAATATAAGAAGAAAATGTAATTCAATAGTGGATTTGTCAAAATTTACATCAAATAAAAAGATATTAAGTGAAGTTGTAGCTTTAAGTTACAATCAAGTTTGTAACCAAACTTTAATGCTAACATTATGGGAATAATTGTGGGTTCTACATTTTTTTTTTTTAAAGGCGAATTAGGAAAGAGTTTACGTAAAAAAAATAAAATAAAATAAAATAAAACTAAGAAAGAGTTGTTTTCCTCTTAATAAAGTAAGTTTTTAAAACTCACTTTAGAAAATAGTAAAAATAAAAATAAAAAAGAGAGAATAATTCAAATACAAATAAGGCACAATCAAATACAACAAATATAATTGAAACAATTTTTTTGGGAATTTTATAAAAAGACTAATAGTATTAAATGTTGCAAAATATGAAAATTCTTGTTCATGCTGCCTTGTAGTATAATATGTTATTTTACGAGACTTTTTTTTCCCTTTACTTTTCATTGCATTGTGTTTAGTATATTTGTAAAGCACTTGGAGTGGAATGTCATCATTGAGTCTAAATCTTCAACAGTTGAGTCGATACTTGAGGAAAGATATTCAATAAGGGTTTGTTTTATTGAAAATAATGATATATTAGCACGGACTTTTTTATATTGATCAAATTTATAAATTGCTATTTGCGATGAAACTTTTTGAAAGACTACAAAAAGTCGTCGTAAAAACTAGCTAAGTCTCTTTCGTCGATAATTACTTGTCAAATATTAACGTATTTGTGACGACAAAATTAGTTTGTCGAAAATGCCTATTATTTTTGTCGAAAATGTGATTTTTTTTGGAGGGAAGTATTCCCGCCTTATTTTTTACGACGGCATAAAAATGTTCGTCGCTAGTAAAGTATTATTTATGACAACTGAAGAAAAACCGTCAAAACTATTAACACTTGTGATGGCTTTGGTACATTGAAAATACAAAATATTTTTTTTTTTATGGTGTTAGTATTTGCGACAAACAATCTTCCATTGTAAATATAAAAGAGGGTATTATTTATGACGACGGAAGAAACACCGTCGGCATTATTAACACTTGTGATGGCCTTTGTGCGTCAAAAATACAAAATATATATTTTTTATGGTGTTATTATTTGCGACAAACATTATTCTATCGTAAATTTTTTTTTAAAAAAAAAAAAAAAGGTATTAGCGACAGACATGAAGCCATTGAAAATGGTAAAATATTTTGGAGGGAAAATTTCCTCGTTCCTTTTCACATTTGTGAAAACATTTAGCCATCGCAATTAATTTTTTTATTTTTAACTGATTTTGTATTTACAATTGTAGGGTCTCAGTTTATGGCCCAAACTTGAAAATATGAGGTATGTTGACCTAATGAGCCCAAAATAATAAATTTGTAGAGAGTGGGGTGAAGAACTGGGCCTTTATGAATTGGACAATGGCTAATATAATTCTAAAAGGTAAGATGAATATAACAGTAAACCCAAATGTGTATAGGTTACCAGTCCGAGGAGGTTCTCCTTATACAAGAATCAATTGGAATTGAGTATCATTACAAGTTATAGTGCTATAGTGTCCCTTCTAGAGTTTCTCTCATCCCCTCTTCGTGGTAGGTCTCTCACATTATATAGCTCTTCCTGGACCATCTTGATCCTACACTTGTTGATCATCTGAGCTATTACTTGAGTACTTGTCCCATCAGATATCTTCTTTAACTTTCTGTGAGTTGCGGTAGCCAAGACAGAACTATTCAAAGGTCTTTTCCACATAAATGCGGCCAGAAAAGCAGCTGTAATGCATTTAATGAGATGGTAGCAGCCGTTTCTTAGATATTTTGGGTTTCCTTTCCTCCGGTATGCTTGTGCGGCATTTTCCCATCAATGGAGCTTCCTGGAGGGCCGTTTTAGTGGCTAGAATACATGCTTGAACTGCGTTGATTAGGTCCGAGGAGGGATTCCCCCTCAGACTGCCCTCCATTTGTCCCTTCCTTGCGAGACTTCAAATTGGAATTTCTTATAACTATTCGTCCCTCATCGGATCACCTAAACGTCCTCAGACAAAGTCCAAGGCCCAACGCATGATTCTGGGCCCTTATCCCTACAACGACAAACATGCTGACCATCATAAATAGTTAAGTTGTTTTAAAAGAAAGAATGTATTAGTAATGGAATTAGATCCCTTCCAATAAATAATATTTGTGATGGACCTACGCCGTCGACATTGGTAATTTTTTTAAAAGGGGGAAATCATGCCCCCATTTTTCATGTGTTAGATGGTTTTTTCCATCATTATATATTGCATTGTTATTTGCGACGGATGTTGTGGTCGTTGTTAATAGTTAAAATTTTCTTAAGAAAAAAATTTATTAATGACGGTAAGGTAAATCTGTCACAATAACAGTGATTTCCAACATACATATGGCCGTAAAAAATGATTATTTACTTTGAATGGTAAATTTTCCTCAATTTTATCTTAAAACTCTAGAATTTTGTCTTAATTTTGAAAAGAGACAAAAAAAAAAAAAATGAAAAGACCCTTCAAGTACATGAGGGCTATTTTGGTCATTTCAGAAGTAAAACGTATCTTGATCATTTTGAAGCTTTTAGGGGCACTTTTATCACTTTAGAAGTTTATGGGTATTTTGGTCATTTATTAGCTTTGATGGCTTATTTTCAGCCATTTTGAATGGTTAGATTGTGTCAACGGGTTTTAATCAAAGTTTCCCAGTGGGTGGATACAACAACACATGTCCATCATGAAACCAGATGGAGATCCAAAATCTGACCATTGGATTGGTAGAATGTGGTGAGATATTTGTGTTTGTAAATTACAATGATAATCAGACGGTCAGATTGTGAGAACAGAGTAGTCAAATCTTGCGAAATTTTGTCAAAGTCTATTAAACTTGGTCAATCTTTGGTCAAATTCAAAGTTAGTTCTAAGACCACAGGATTTGATCAAATTAGGTTGTTTAAGGAGGTTTTAAGTGGATTTTGGGTATTGATCAGTGTTTTAAGGTTTTCTTGGTTTCATGTTTTTATCAATTTCAAGTTTTAAAATGGCAAAGTCAAAAGTCATATGCAAATCTATTCGAGGTTATTTTGTAGGCTTTTGGTTGTATTTTGCAGATCATTTTCTCAATTCTTAGTAATACTTATATAGTGTATAACTCTCTTAATTAGTATAGTATTGGATATATTTTAGTGATTGAAGTTTCATTATAGGTGGATACGACACGTGTCCATCTTGTGCCATAGTCATATTTAAAATTTGACCATTGGATTGAAAAAGTAAGATAAAATATTGGTTTTGATAAATTTTGAGCTCAATCAAACGGTTGGATTAAGAGAACGTGACCAATCGGAATTTCTTGGTGTGTTGGTACAACAACACATGCCCATAATGCTTTAGACTCAAATCCAAAATTCAACCATTGGATTGGAAAAATGTGGTGAGATATTGGTGTTGGCAAAGTATGACATCAATTAGATGGCCAGATTGTGAAAAATGAGTAGTCAAAGTTCACAAAACTTAGTCAATATTTGGTCAAACATGATCAACCATCGAAGTTGGGTCTATGACCACTCGATAGGATCAAATTATGTTGAGTAGGGAGGCTTTGAGTGGGTTTTGGGTATTGGTCAGTATTTAGGTTTTCTTGGTTTTTATGCTTTTATCAGTTTCAAGTTTTAAAATGGCAAAGTCAAAAGTCATGCAAATCCATTCAAGGTCATTTTTTAAGGTTTTTTTTTTTTTTTTTTTTTTTTTTTTGTATTTTGCATATTATTTTCTTGATTCGTAGTAATATGTATATAGTGTATAACTCTCTTAATTAATAGAGTATTGGATATTTTTAGTTATTGAAGCTTCATTATAGGCAAATACAACACGCATGCATCTTGTGCCATAGTTAGATTTAAAATTTGACCAATTGGATTGAAAGAGTAGGATAAAATATTGGTTTTGATGAATTTTGAGCTCAATCAAACGGTTGGATTAGTAGAACGTGACCAATCAAAATTTCTTGGTGTGTTGGTACAACAACACATGTCCATAATGCTCTAGACTCAAATCCAAAATTTGACCATTGGATGGGAAGAATGTGGTGAGAAATTGGTGTTGGCAAAGTATGACATCAATTAAACGATCAGATTGTGAAAAATGAGTAGTCAAAGTTTGTAAAACTTGGTCAATATTAGGTCAACAATGAATTGTACATACAATACTGAAAATTTTAGAATAATAATACAAAGTTTATCAAGCACCAAAATACTTGCAACGACAATTCCCTCCACAACCTGTTGAAAAAAAAAAAGTGTCATTCTAAATATTTTAAATACTATTTAAGTAAAAAAAAATTTGAGGAACTTTAATTAAAATTTTAAATTGATGAATATTAAATAAGAAATAAGATAATTTTGAAAACTTGCGAGCAGATTAGTACAAAATATTTTTAATATTAATTTAACAAAATTTAGTTAATGGAATGTCAAGTGGAAAATGTCGTTCAAATGGGATGGTTTTGCCAAATAAAATACACATTTTTTTATTATTATTGAGGTTATATTTTTGTACACGATTTTGAGGTTATATTTCCTTCACTTTTGAAACTTCCTATTTGAGATGGAATAAAATTGCAATATAGGTTAAAATTTTCTTTACTCCCCCCCCCCCCCCCCTCAAATTTTAGAATTTGGCAACACAAATTTAAAATTCAGTTCATCAAAAAAAATTTAATTTATACTTTAAAGTTTTATAATTGACCCATAAAGTTGGTACAACAAAGTTAAAAAAACCCATTTTCTCAACAAAAAGAAAAAGTCAAAAAACCCAAAAATATACAAAATTCATTTTCAGTAAACATATCCATAATTACAAAAAAAAAAAAAAAAAAAAAAAAAAAAAAAAAAACCCAAATTTATCTTACAATTACTCTCTCACGCCGTCAGTATCCTTGCTTGTCTCTACACCATCATTCTTCATACTTGCCGCAATCCAATCGCCTCACTGAGTCACTGGTATCACTTACTCTTCCATTCTCTCTTTGTCTGCTCTTTTTTTTTTTTTTTTTGGGTACAGTTTTGAGTTATACTGTAGAATGACGTTTTGGTTGAATGAATAGAACTAAAGTGATAGTGAATGGTTGGGTGTTGAGCCAAAAAGTTACTGGAATGAATGGCTGAAATTTACTTTGATTAAAAAATTATATTTGAATGAATGGTTGGTGTTTAGTGTATTTACGTTGTGGATATATAATAATATAATATAGATTAATACTGTTGAATATTTTGTCTATAATGCTACAAGTGGAGACTAGAGACATCCATAGGATTGGTGCTTGTCTACGACTTTTCAATTTGATAAAACAAAAAAATAAACATGATTTGCACCATGCATGTTATTTGTATTTAATTATTTAATTAAATTAGTGGACCTCTTAAATTTAATTAAGCTTTTCATGTTAGTTAATTTACAATATATTTAGTGGTGGTGTTGTTAATTTAGTTTTTAGTTTTTATAATAAGTTTATTTATCACAATTCAGGCAAGAATAATTGTTGATATTTATGTCATTTTTGAAGGGTGTAGATATAATGTCAGTTGATAAATCTTGGATCAATCTTTCTAGTAGGTCATGTGGAACATATAAATGGGGTAATAGAGTTTGTTGATTATGCATTTCAACGTATCAAAGATGAGGATATGAAGATAAAATGTCCTTGTAATGATTGTAATAATAGGTCCTTGGTTTTAATTGATATTTCTAATATGGTCTTTGGTTTTAATTATGTTTTTGTTGACTAAATAATTACAACTTATCAAAGATGTGGCTTTCTTTTTAACTATGTTATAGGTGAATGGCAAAGAAAGGTAAGAAGTGAGCTATAGAACAAGTGAGAGATAAGGGTGATAGTGTTAGTCAATCACAAGTTGCACCTTCATCATCTGAGTCTCCAACTAATGAAGCACTTGTTTCTTCTAATAGTGCGATTAATGGGGTCAGCAAAGGTAATACTTACTTAATATTTCCCTAAAGTTTATATGCTAATATACCAATTGTATGCCTAAAGCTTATTTATTTATTTTTACTTATTGGTATGATCTACTATACAAAAGAAAAGAGGCTGGGGAAACGCTAAGGGTGTTTATCTAGGTCATAACCGCAAGTGTGAGATACATGATAGAAAGTCTTTTTTTCCCTATTTTTTGGTTATTTTAATCATTTATTTTTTAGGGCTTACATTTCATATATATGTTATATTTTACATACTTCGTCTTTCTTTCATTTATTAGATTCATAGAAAAGAAAATACCCCAAGAGATTACTATCAAGTTCACCAAAATATTACTGGGCCATGGACAACTTTTTCAAAATGCCCTTAAGAACAACTTAATATGCTTTATGAGTTATACAAAGAAGCATAATTTGAGGCATATGACTTAGTTCTTGAGAGAAAGGTATTTGATGAGCATGTCAAATGACGCTATCCTGATTGGATGTGGCACCTTAGAGAAGAATGTGTAAAAAATGAAATTCCTTGAGATGAATGGTACAAGCATCCCCCAGATGATGTAACTCCAAGTATTTGGAAAGAGATGTGCAGCAAATGGAATGATGGCAAGTGGAAGGTGATTATAAATTGAACTTTATTAACAGTTGTGAGAGTGCCTTTTTCTTTGGCACGCAGGCCCAAGGATCCTGGGCTGAATGATTGTGGTTTGGTGGACTGGGCTTAGTTCACCGCAGCTAAATGGGCTGTTTAAGAACCAAGTTGTGCACAAGGCATGCTTCCTACAATACACATAAACTAGTAAACAAGAATATTTGTATTGAACAATAAATGAAGATAGCAAAAGGGAATACGAAGTAATCAAGAAATACACGAAAGAAAAAAAAAACAATTGTTAGGGATCCTCAAATTAATTGGAAATGCTTCATTAGTTTTCTTTAATTATGGTTACAATGTGCTCACTAAGACGTGATACAAGGTTCAAATAAGCTCAAAAATTACAGACTTTGATGGCTATCCTTGCCTCTAAGACTTGCAAAGTTTGAATCCTTTTGAATCCAAGTATGTGCTATAGTGGCTATTTCTGGAATACCGGGAGATATTCTCTATTTTCTTTGAGTTTTTTGACAAAATTTTTCTTAGAATGATTCTGTTATCCTCTTCTATTGCTTTCCCCCCTTTTTATAGTGTAAATCTTAAGTCTCGGGGAACTATTGATTCCCCTGTTTTGCTCCCTGGTATCAGAGCCAGTTTTGTGCCTATCACCCAGAAGGTTGAGCCTTTCCTTGTTTCTCATATTTTCCTCCTTTTGGTGTTGTTTCTTTGAAAGCCCATGGCTGACTTTCCATTCCAGAGTGCGCTTGTCCCTAATTTCACGTTCCTTAAAACCTCTTATGATTCAATTTTTGGCCTTCCTTCCTCTTTGTCATTTTTCCCAAGTGAGCAGAATTCATCTTTGCTGGTTCGAAGGTCTTTGCTGCTACTTCCTTTTTTATAGTTCCTCATTCTGGTTCCCCGATGTACCGTTCCCTTGCATCATGAGTGGTTTCTCTAAGCTCTCTACTTTTCTTGCTGCCTTTGGTGCCTGAGAAGGATGTTTCTACCCTTCGTTTCTTGTGTTTCTTTTGGCGTTTTCCTTTGAGCTGTCTTAATCCTAACTTAGCTGTGTTACATGTCTCGGGGATCCTGAGCCTTTGGCAGTCTCCAGGGATCTCGACTCAACTTCTTACACCGGTCTTTCTTCAATCCTTCGATCTTGACAAACTGGGTCCTTTTTTCTTTTTCTTCCTTCTTTCCTCGTAGGCTTTAAGGCTTATCCCTTTATGGCTTTTGGGCTTCAAGTCTTTTGGGCTTACCACCTTTTCTTAGGTTCACTTTCTATGGCCTTTTGTGATTTCTTTGGGCTTGGGTGTTGTGATTTTTAGACCTCAACAACAGTTTTTTTAATATATATTTATTCTAAAATCTTTCTTAGAAGAGTTTAAAAATTAACTCCTTTAGTGTATTTTTTCATTGTGACGATAGGAAAAAAAAATGGCTAAGTATAGAAAAGAATTGGTATGATAAAATTGTCATGTTAAATTTCTATAACATCAGTTCATTTATTGAATTGATTTATCTTATGATTTTCCTTTTAAAATGGTCATAGGAGGAGAAGAATGATGTGAACCAAGTCCAATTGAATGTTTTAGGTCGATGCATATGAAAAATGATGGTGTTACTTTTGCAAGTGAAAAAGCACAAAAATTATATGTATGTTATTATCGTTATTATTATTTTTAAATGTCTTATTGAATTTAAGGTTTGTATATATCTAATAACAGAATAAATGTTGTTTTAGGAAAAAATGGATGCAAGGAAATTAGAGGTTGCATCTTAGCGTGAGATTGTTAATGATAGTCAAATATTTTTTGAAGTGATTGGACCTCCTACTCGTGGTCGTGTGCTTGGCAGGGGTGCCAAAGTCAAGCCTAGATATGTGTATGGCCCAAGTTCATCTAGCCAGTGTAGTAAGCGATGTCAAAGGGATCGCTTAAAAGAAAAAGGAGGATTTTGAGCTTCCTTTGAAAGAAGTAGAGGATAAAAGTTTTGCTGAGAAAATAGAATTTGAAGGAACAATCAATCGATTGAAAGAGGAAATTCCTTGTATTATAGCAAATGTTTTGAAAAAGATGGGCCTTAATTCTATGCAAGAACCTACTACACGGGTATATTTATATATTTTTTAGTATAATCTACATTAATATTTTTTGCTATTTTCTTGAGATTGTTGAAATAAGTTGTAAAGTTGCTCATTATAGATTTCAATTATTTGGATTGCTAAATTTAAATTTAAATTATGTTATTTAAATTAGTATCTCTTTACCTATCCATGCAAAGTACATGATTTGTAGTGTTTATTATGAAAATGTTATTAATGTTACTAATTAATGTGATTATTGGTGGCAAATTTATTCTTTGAAGTTCTCATTCACAGGAGAACTAAGGTTCTTGTTAGTAAGGATTCTGTATTCTTTGATGTTGATAATAACATTGTTATTCATTGTGGGGATTGTTGTTGATGTTGTTAAATTAGTACGTTTCAAAATATTTATTATGTATTGTAAATATAATTTGCATAGTAATAATTTTTTTGTATACTTATTTAGTTTAATCAAAATATTGCAAACCAATGCTGGAGGAGAAAATCAAAATGTGGACGAAAACACAGAAGATGACTCTGAGGAGAAAAATACTAACTCAGATGGCTCTCAAAAGGAGAATACGGACTTAGATGATGATTGATCTTCCAATATTTATGTTCTCAAGTTTAGTGAGATATTATAGCTTTCTTGTATTAATGAACATTTGATTATATTTTGTAGATGTTTTAATATTTTTTTTACTGCATTTTGCACTTTCTAGTTTTGGACAATTATGAATTTGTGCTTGTTATTTGAATTGAGAAACTTTTGGGAGATTTATGTTTCCTCGCAATTAAAATATTAGAAATGATCTCTCTTTTATTATTGACAGAGTTATTTTGTTGCAAATAATGTCAAAGTTCATCGAAAAAGGTAAATGGTCACATTGATAATGTGTTGTTGATGACAAACCAAGTATTTTACGATGGCTTGTAGTCATTGGAAAACTACATTAATGACGACTATAGTTCATCACAAAAGTTATTTTCGACGACAAACCAAGTGCTCATGACAGCTTTTATTCGTCAAAACAAGGGCATTAACAATGGCCTTAGTTTGTCGTAGAAAGTATTTGGTTGTCTGACTTCCTCATATGAAGTTAAATTGTCAACGACAAACCAAGTAATTACGATAGCTTTTATTTGTCAAAAAAAGGTATTAACAATGGTCTTAGTTTGTTATATAAAGTATTTGGTCATACGACTTCCTCATATGAAGTTGTATTGTCAATGACAAATGAAATAACTACACGGCATTTTGTCGTCGAAACTATGCATTAACGATGGCCTAAGGTCGTCGCAAAAGGTATTTGGTTATCCAATTTCCTTGTATGAAGTTGAATCTACGGCGGCAATTATCAAGTACTTATGACGGAGTTGTGCTGTCGAAAATGAGTATTAGCGACGGCCTCGTTGGTAATATAGTATTTCTGACAAGACTTTTTTCAATGGCCGTCGATGGCCTTTTGCCATCGGCAATACTAATTTGCGACGGTTTTTTGTGTTGTTGTGACGAACTCTGGCCGTTACTAATAGCAATCTTTTTTGTAGTATTGATTGATCTTCAAGGAGCCACATCTAGTAAACCATATGAAAATAAATCTAAACCAAAATATCACTTTAAGAAGTACTCTCTTTCATTCTATTTATATACTTTCAAGAAAAATGTTAGGAATGAAATAAAATTTCAAAACATTTTCATAACATCTTTCTTTTGAGTTGATGATGTGAGTCCTAGTAAAATCCTGTTTTGATAGACCAAGAATGTATTGATTCCTTGTGATAAATTAACCAATTGATTTAGCCAAGTTAATTAATTAATTCAACTAACATGCAAAATGTATGGTAGCATAAACAAATCACCAATTAACTAAATGCAAGGGAAATTAAATTGACATGGTGATTTGTTTACGAATAGGAAAAACCTACACAGCAAAAACCCCACCGGATGATTTTAAGGTCACAATTCTTGAGAATTCACTATTATCATAACAAACGGTTACAAGTAAAAGAATCTCAGTACCTTATACCAACCTACAGTTGAACCCTTACCCTAATACCCAATTGGACTTGTTTTGTAGGTCAATCTCTTCTTTTCAATACACGGCTCCCAGTACGTGACTAACTAATAGATGCGCGGGCCTCAGTACGCGGCTTACTCACCAACTTGAGAAAGATGTTAGCTATAAAGTTTTTCAGTTCATCACACGATAAAGATCACGAAACTACTTGGTCACAAAACCTATGGTGTACAAACACAGTAGCTTCTTCAACAGAAAGATTAACTAGGACAAATTCTATATCCGGTCACAATTTGCATGAACAAAACTTTGTTTCACATTTGCACAACCTTTGACGGCCCCTAAAATAATCTTTATATATGTTTAAGGTTGTGTGAAAAGAAAGCCCAAACATATATACAATGATTAGATGGAAATTAGTTTTGAATTCCTTAAATATTGATAGATAAGGTGTCTATTGAGATAGCTGTCGAGCATCGAGCTTTAGCAGCATTTAAATCTCGATAGATACTAGCTGTCGAGTTTTAAAATCCAACACTTCTTCACTTGTTTCTTGGACAGATTTGTATGGCTTTAACACTAGAACTTGAGACCCTGTTCCTTAAAGCATTAAACACATCCTATATCTACCTAATTACAAGTAAAGTGCGTCTTGTCAAAGGATTAACCAATTCTAAATTGACATATGTTCCTAACATCAAATCACATATGTCCTAACATATTTTATTAAAAAATTTAATTTATTTATGTTGAGTTGACACTCACTTGTGATATTTTGTTCTGGCCATTGAAAAGTTATTCCTTCAAAGATCTAGCTAAAGGAGAAATATTACATGAGAAATCTTTTGTCTACAGTGTTTTCACAACACTTTCTAAACCAATACTAAGTAACAAGTTGTTACTTGGTGAGCATAAAATTAATATTAGTGATAAGTTCAAATTAAAACTAGTAATAACTTACCATTTCAGATTTTTTGTAAAAATATTATAAAAATGTTATAAATGTAACACTTGTATATTCTTGAATTATATTCCTTTTGATACCACTCTATTATTTTCTATTCACCTTATTCTCTTCCTCGAAGTAATATGGATTGTATTAATAGGCACCGTAAGGTGTCCGTTAACACCAAACTTTGTGTCAAATATTTCGTCTTTATGTCGGTATTTTGTCAGCTTTATACACTTTTGAGTCAGCTTTATATACCCATTCCTTTTTTAATTCAGTTTTTTTATTAAGTGAGACTCACATTATTTTAACCTTAATAAGTACCGCACGGTGCTTGTTAACATTTGCCAAAGTAATATTAATATTTTGACTATTATAAATTTCATCCGTCCTATAAAGAAAAGAAATAGATCTCCAAACTCCAATCGAGTACCAAGAAACAACTTGCTTAAAGAGACAAAAGTGGTAGATGATGCAATGATATCCTGTATAATAAAGAAGAAGAAGAAATCGTAAAGAGAAAAGTTTGATTGGTGTAAGGTGTTCACATGTTTTAAATAGTATATAGTTCCACCAACATTCTCGAAATCTTAATTTCCAACAAGTGGTACAATAATTGCGCTATTATACAATTTTTGTATTGTGATTTGTGAGTGTCCTTACTTTTAATACTGTGACATGTGATGTGAGGTGGGATTCTTATTTATATTCACATAAGTTTTTTTTTTTTTTTTTTTGGGTGAGGAAATATTCACATAAGTTTATTCCCCGTTTTTCACTCGTGCTGCGCCTCGTGATAAGCACGAACTAATCAGCCGCAAACCAGAATTCAGACTTTTATAGAAGATATAGATGGTTGCGTTTTACACGGATAGCCATCTCTTCTTTCTAACACAAGATAGACTAGTATTTGGGTGAACTGAAGGCAAGTTCTTACTCAATCCGCTTAAAAATTCTTGCTAATTTTTTTTTTTTTTTTTGGTCTATCTAGATTTTTTTTTTAAATTTTTTTATAATAATAATTCGATAGTTACAATAAGAGATTGGAAAGATTTAAATTATAGATGTCTTGAAAATTAAAAATGTGTCAATTAATTAAGTTACAAAGCTCTCAAATCTCAATATTTTTACTTAAATTTGGCTCATAAATTATTTTTTTAATTAGTAGATAAATTGATAAACCGATATTATATATGGTCTTGACTAACAGACTAAATAAGGTTGTATGGCTTGTTACATTTTCATATATTTTATATTTAGGAATAAAACTATTTAATACATATTTGTGTTTTTTTTTTTTTTTTTTTCAAAATATTAAAGGCAAGATAATGTTGAAAAATTTTAATCATTTTCATTTGGAACAAATATATATATATATATATATAACTATATGTGAGATTTATATTTTTAATACAAGTACACTTTTTTGGATGGATTGAAATTTGGTGCAATGCCGATTAAGGGTTGTGATTCAAGTTAAAAAGTCATTTGAGAGTTGATATTTTTTTTTTTAGTTAAAAAAAAAAAAAAAACTTTTTTCCTTTTCTGATATAAGGTTGAGAAAAGAAGTAAACTTTTTAACTTTGAATGTCAACTCTTTAATGGTATTGCACTGACTCTGAATCCCAATAAGAATTTATGAACAAATTTAGCTCATAGTATATATTGCTCCTAATTACCCATCCAAATTTCACTAACTTTGATAGTTGGTGATTGGTTGGGTGGTCTAAAGCTAGAAACCTGCCTCAAATATTTTGAGTGTTGGTTTTCTCAGTTAGGAATCCGATGAACCCAACCCGACGCAAAAAAAAAAACCCAAATATTTGAAAAAGATCTCGCAATCTTTGACTAGATTTTTTGAACTCCATCTAAATCTATTGAAAATGCTCTTGTTGTTGTTTTAATTTGGTTGCAACCACCGGCCACCATCCCTAGACAACCAATCCAAACTAAACTATTGCTTCTCTTTAGTTGACGATGAATCTCATCTTTTTCCACCCAAGGTGATTTGGTTGAGTCCAAAACCAACTTAAATCAACCTATGAACACCTCTAGGTAGACATGGCAAAATGGGTCAGAATTTTCTGACCCAACCCGATTGACCTGCAACCCGATTAACCTATAACCTGATTGACCCATTTAAAAATGACTCGTTTTGACCAGTGACCTGATTGACCCGACTTGAACCCAACCCAACCTACTCATTTTTCCACATATACCAACGTCGAGTAGATTGAGATTGAGGTGTAATTCTTATAAAATATTTACTTATTCTTCTTTACTTAATATGTTATGTACTCCATTATAGTTTGTCATTTTTTACTTGCCACTTTCATTTTCTCTTTCTACTTTAAACAGATCGAAAATTATACCAAGATTAGCTTCTAGAAAGCTGGAACATGAGTTACACCAAATTTTGGTATTAAGTGTTTAGTGGCAATTGGTAAATGGTAATAGTATCACCAGTGAAAATCTAATCACAGTTAAGGAATTTAGAAACAATTGACAGATTACATTTATTTCCAAAAAAAAAAAAAAAAAACTTGTTTGAAAAATATGGGTCAACTCGACCTGTCCCACGACCTGACTCGACCCGCGACCTGATTGACCCATTTAAAAATGACCCATTTTGACCCGCGACCCATTTGACCTGCAAACCCGATTAACCCGACCTGATCCACCCGTTTTGCCACGTCTACCTCTAGGCATTAAACTCTAAAAATATATTTTTAATTTTAAAATAAAAGGCTCTAAAATGATATTACATTATGCTCTGTTTGTTTCAATAGAAAATGTTGTGTGAAAATAGTTTTCTGTGTTTTTTAGTATTTTGTAGTATAAGAAAAAATGAGTCAAAAGAAAACTATCTATAGTCAACCAAAAAAAAAAAAATGTTTATTTTTAGAAACTGTTTTTTACTAAATATTTTCGGAAAACAACTTTATCTCATAACAAGCTAAATAAAGAAAATTAGGAGATTATTTTTCAACTGATTTAAGATTGCCACCAAACTTAGGAAAATGAGATAATTTTATAGAAGATATTTTTTGAAAAATGACTTATTTTCTAGAATACATTATCGCCGAAACAATCAAAGCTAATGAAAAAAAAATCTAGATGCATAAATTTTACTACATATTTTGTCACAATTTACATATGTCTCGAGTTATGATTGGATTACTATTACGAAGAACCAATGGTAGATCCATGTGTAAAATAATATATTCCAATCATAAATTGACTAACTTTAAGTCATGGTAAAAAATTGCAACAAATTATGTTGGTCCTCCAAGAATTGTGATGGGTTCGTTGTTACTTGTTGACAAACTTTTAAAATGACCTTTAGGTTAAGGGTCTTATTTGGTCATCATTAACAGTAACACGTGCACAAATATTATTAGTCAAAGTATAGACATCACATGTACATTAACAAAGAAGAAGAAGATATATATGTACATAATTACATAGTCCAAGCATTCCCTCAAAAATAATAATAATAATAATACATAGTCCAAGCATACAAAACAAATAACACATGATAATGCCCTCTCACGAATGAGTCATGGTTCTGTTCAAAGAATGGCTGCTATAATTAATGAGAGAAACTGTGTTTATAATATTTTTACAATATTTTTACAACAAATCACAGGTGTTTAATTGTTATTGGTTCAAATTTAAAACTAACACTAAAATTACTTTTTTGTCCCAACAATAATAACTAATAATATCCTGCCACTTAGAATTTATTGTAAAAATATTGTAGTCATAGTATTTATCATATTTAATATGAGCCAGCGGCGATGTAAGTGAACTGACTATCCTAAACAAGACAAAATTCTCTCTCCACACAACACGAGTCTAAATCCCATGAAACAGATTTGGCTGGCAATGCTAACCTCGAAAAGCCAATCCACTCTGTCCCTCTCTCTCTCTCTCTCTCTCTCTCTCTCTCTCTCTCTCTCTCTCTCGTGTCATCCCTACCCATTTTGTCTTCATTTAACAGAACCAATACTTTCTCTCTCTTCTTCCCTCACCATTTGTTTGGTTTTTCTTTTTCTTCTTTGTATCGTATTATTTGGACGTTCACGCACTCTCTCTCTCTCTCTCTGCTTCTCTCTTCAGCATTAACTGCTGTGCAACTCCTCTTTGGCACTCTCTCATTCATTCTTTCTCCTAAGGAGCCCAAGGTGTGTTCTTTGCTTAACCGTTGTTTCATAGTCAGTGTTCTTTTACTTTGGTTTTCACTGTATGCTGCTGTATACTCTGTTTCTTATAGGATTATTCGCATCTGGGTTTTGATTACGATTGTGATTGAGATGTAAAAGTTAAGGTCTTTACTTTTTATATTGAAACGGGTTGTGACTGTTTTTTAAAATCAGTTTGTGATTTATGTTAATTTGTTGTAGTTCTTATGACTTGGGATTTTAGTCTCGGGTTGTGTTTGGCTTATTTGGTTTTTACAGAATTTGATTGCATGCAGTTTAATTGTATTCTTTGTAAGCTGACCAATCAGAACTGATTCGGTGTAAAAAAAAGTGAAAGTCCCTTTGAATGCTTGAGCTAATTACCTAGTAATAAAGGTGGGGAATTTCATGTCTTTAAAATACAGTGGATGCCCATTCTTTTCTTTTAAAAGCATGACAAATAGGAGGATCACTATTTTCAAGCTAGGGGTGTTGATGAATCTTATAATGGATAAATGCATGAAGGTGGTAGAAACTTTTGAGGTGCAATTTCAGGGGACTAAGCCCTGTTTCTCTGTGGTTTATGAATGATGCAGGAGCATAATTAGAAACCATATCAATATTTTATTTTGGATTTTCATTGGATAATTTCAGATTTTAACGTTTTTATTTGAGTTTGAGTTGTAGGGATGTTTATCTTTATCTTGTAAATCCTGGAAGCTCTATATAAAGCTCCAGAAGATTTATTTTGTAATCAGACAATTATTATTAATAATAAGAGATTATTTGCGCAAAATTGCATTGTGTTTGGTGGTGATTCCAAACAACCTTTAGGTGGTGAATTCTATGGTTTAAGGTGGGACTAATCTAGGCAGGAAGCCTAGGTTGTCCTGCATCAGTGAACTTCTTTGAAAATTGGTTGCATTACTTTTAGCAGATTTTGCTCTATGAATTTGCTTATATATGCCAGAAAAATGTTTCATAGAATCTAGTTTTAGTAAGTTTAGATATACTGCATACTTGTGTTCTTCAAATTTTCTTTTATTTTGATGGATACTCTTCTCAATTTCTAAGCATGTCCTTCTTACTTAGGTTCTTGCACATTATTGCCTTTATCAGAATTTGTGTGATTTTAATATTATTAAAATCACTTTCAGAATATTCTGTAGATAGCTTAAAAAATCCTTTGGAGAGATGGAGATAACTAATGTTACGGAGTATGAGGCAATTGCCAAGGAGAAATTGCCAAAGATGGTTTATGACTACTACGCATCAGGTGCAGAGGACCAATGGACTCTTAAGGAGAACCGAAATGCATTCTCAAGGATTTTGTAAGCTATTCTTTTATAGTGACCCCAAAAATAGTTTTCTTTTGCTCTGATGTGTTTCATTTGCCTTTTTCTCGTGATCCATGCTTTTGCTTCGATATCTATTTTGTACTTGATATTTTCCCTTTTTTCCTGAAAACATATTGTAGTTCTTCCTTTTCCCAATTGTAGGTTATGTTCCTAATTCTTTTATTTCTTTACCTCAGGTTTGTTGTTGCATCTCTTCTCTCAAAATTTCTCTTTGTTTATTGGAAATAGGTTTCGACCTCGTATTCTTGTTGATGTAAGCAAGATAGACATGGCCACAACTGTTCTGGGCTTCAAAATCTCAATGCCCATCATGATTGCTCCTACAGCCATGCAGAAGATGGCTCACCCTGAAGGTATGTACCTTTGGTGTTAGTTATATTCATACATTTGTACATATATACATATATGGCATTGTTAAATATAAAATAGGCATGTATATTATATATGTCCAAAATATGTGCATAATATGTTCATTATACCTACGTTATTCATACCTTAAAGATGATGTTGGGGTGCGTATGGGACAATTTAGAGATAAATTTCCTATTGGCTACAATATGTAACTTGCTCACTTGTTCTACTTTCATTTCGGAACCGAGAGTATGCTTCTTCTTCTTGCTTCAAACAAAAGTATGTGTATGTAACACCTGTTTTTCCAGGAAGCTAAGCAGAAGGTTCATTTAAGAGGTTTCAAAAGAATTATATCTTGTAATTTTCATCTCCAAAATTTCATATGCAACTTCACCTCTTTAGAAGAGGATCTTGATACAATAGTTTCTACACTCTGCTGTCATCTTTTTTTTTTTTCCTTTTCCTTTTAATTTTTTATTGGTCTTGTTTCAAATACCAAGCACAACAGTGTCAGGCTGTACTATACCATTCCTCTTAGACACTTTTAAGAGTTCCAAAGTTATATAGTATGCATTAATTTATTTTGATGGAGGTAAAGAGGAAAAAAAATTCAAACTATTTTTTCCCTAAATGGAGGTAAAGGTACTTCTAAATGCAGTTGAAAGTTATTTCACAAAAAATAGATTCTGATATCTTATTTAAATTAGAAGGTGAATATGTTGGTAACTTTGAGTAAGCATTCTTCTTTATAGGCCAACTACGTGGCTCCTTTTAACATCATCCATGGGAATGGTGTAGCTGCACTTTCTAAGAAATACTTTTTATTATGAAATGCATGCTTAAAAGTTCATAAAGAGTTTTTGCATGTTGATATAGTTTGATTGATGGCTAATTTTTTTTAGTGTACATATCAGAAAGTTTTTTCTTTATAAAAAATAAATAAAAAAGATTTTAAGTTAAATTTAACAAGGTAAATCTCATGCAGGAGAGTATGCAACAGCAAGAGCAGCATCAGCAGCTGGCACTATTATGGTTGGCTTTTCCACCATTTTTTGTTTTTTTTGGTTCCCGCAGTTTTTTTTTTTTTTGGGGGGGGGGGGGGGGGGGGGGGTGGGTGTTTTAAAATTTAAATTGAATTAAAAATTTTCTTGTATTTCCTTGATAGTGTTGATTTCAATGTGTAAACCAACTGGGCCTGCCACACTCTGTGGATTTCCAGAATAATTGTAATCAATGTTAACATGTTTATGCATGATTGGTGTTTTCAGACACTTTCCTCATGGGCTACTTCCAGTGTTGAAGAGGTTGCTTCAACAGGACCTGGCATTCGCTTTTTCCAACTCTATGTGAGTTCAAGAGATCATCCCTTAATTTCCTGTTATTTGTCTTTCTCTTCCCTTTGCTAAAATCAGCGTTTTTACTTACTGTTGTCTGCTGTTGATCTTGGCTTGAGCATCTTGAGGAGTTATTATAAAAACCTCATTAGTCACAAACTCAGATTTAATTGTATATTCTCCCCACCCCTCTCTGGGGCCCTTTAATTTTTAACTTACCTTCTTATTGATATATTTTTTCTAATAAATCCTGTCACCTGTCAGTTTTCTGTTTCTTTTCTGTTTCAAGCTCTCTTCGTTCCAACAGAGTGGCCCTCTGGCTATTTTTCAAGAGATCATCCTACTTCCTACTTTTGAAGTCATTACTTTTTATTGAGTCCTGAAATAACTTCAGTGGAGTGTGTGATGCTTAATGGGTTTTTCTTTTTAACTGTTACTTGTCTTAAAATTGCTTTCTCTGGTTATTCTTCAGGTGTATAAAGACAGGAATGTGGTTGCACAGCTTGTAAGAAGAGCTGAAAGGGCTGGTTTCAATGCAATTGCCCTGACCGTGGACACTCCAAGGCTTGGCCGCAGGGAGGCTGACATCAAGAACAGGTGAACATTTTTTCAAAGTGCAATTTGAAAAATAAAGGAAGATAAAACAATTAAAAAGGATTAGCTTGTCCAAATATTTCTTACATGATGAAGAATAAGCTTCGACTTTTCTGCATAAGAAACTTAATTGTTTGACGGGTTCTCCTACAGATTTGTTTTGCCACCGTTTTTGACTTTGAAGAACTTTGATGGATTGAATCTTGGAACGATGGATAAGGTGGGTCACCAATATGACTTTTTAATATCAGACATATAATTTTCCATTTTCTATAATATATATATATATATATATATTTTTCTCCATGATCATACGTGGGGTTGACCTGCAGACCAATGATTCTGGACTAGCTTCCTATGTTGCTGGACAAATTGACCGCTCTCTCAGCTGGAAGGTAAGATGGCTGTTTATATATAAGATTTCTAGAAAAATGA